>WURT03653254.1:4211-33247 GCA_009936505.3 Holothuria glaberrima
GTATGTGTACACGGATATTTTACACCATCCACCCTCTGTATGTGTACACGGGTGTTTCACACCATCCACCCTCTGTATGTGTACACGGTGTTTCACACCATCCACCCTCTGTATGTGTACACGGATATTTTACACCATCCACCCTCTGTATGTGTACACGGGTGTTTCACACCATCCACCCTCTGTACGTGTACACGGTGTTTCACACCATCCACCCTCTGTATGTAGGCCCCTGGTTACCGCTCAGTAGAGTAGAATGTTATTAGTCTTTTGTGCAAATATCATACTGGCTTTTGTATGCGCATATGTAGATCAACTTTTGAGTGCAAATTTTAGTTATTTAATACATTGGGACATTATAATTCTTATGCTAACAAAGCGCATGTACAACGTAGTTAGTTCTTATTTGAGCAGTAGAGACATCCATCACCTTCGACCTGCTAATAAACGAAATGTTTTAAGTTATACAAAGGTTGAAACGCTGAAATCTATGGAATATGGATGCTACACTATTGTTTAAAATTTCAAAACATCCAAGCTAGAAATACTTAAAACGTTAATTACAAACAGACTACACCAAATGTTTGTATCAGGGCATCTTTTCTTCATTATTTTCAGTCTTATTTAGGTTCTCTGTCGATTTATCACTTGAATCGAATTGCATTTCTCTATACTCGACTATTATTGAAGTCGTGAGGCAGGATCTGACGTCGTAGTTTACACATGAGAGTGCTTGTTAATAAAATGTTTAACCATATCACTCCTCTACACACTTGCAGATTATAACTTGGCTTAACTGTTACTCTGTACTATATATGAACATTGTTTACTCTAATACCGCTATTTCTTCGATATATTATTTTGCTCTTTGCCCCGCTTCACAACTTATGGTAAAACGTATTGAAACCTGAGGCACTGATGCCTACGATCATATTTCTGAATTGCTGGCTGCAAGAGAAAGGAGTTAATGAGTAATAATCCATCTACCTTACACAATACATTCATTTTATTCTTTTTGCAGGGATCCAGCGATCTACGGGATCTCATTCGGCTGTTCGGATAGGGTTTACTATCTGTAAGGTCATTCCCCGCTCATATTACCAAATGTGAATTTACGCCGCTTTTAGATCCGATGGTGGAGGGCGCTCTCCGGGCTCAACCGCCAAGAGTATTTATTGAGTGTTTAATTATACATATTCAATAGCAGGCAGAGTAGAGATGTCAGCACTATTGTTTACACTCTCAGTTCCCATGATTCCTTCGGTGCATTTAGTGATGATTTAAGTCTGCTATAAATACACTTAGCCTCACTTGACCTCGGGCGATTTTATCGATGTTTCAAATTCGGGTTCGTTAGACAGCCTACTGGGTATTGGGCCCATTGGCTTTGCCTACGAACTCGAAATTAAAACATCGTAAAGGACGCCCGTGGTCAGATGGAGCCCGGGGAGGGTCCTCTATAGGTACCTCAAACAGGAGTATCCTCATATATTTTCACCATATTGATCAATATTTTGCAGATATCGTCCATTTTTCATTTTCAAACAGTGCAGGCTAAACGAACTTAGGGGAGGGGTCAAAGAAATATGTGACCCTTTCCAAAATATTTTAATTAACGATGATTTTCGCAAAGTTTTTGTCACGTTTTAAAGTACGTCCTGGGAGAGGGAGTATGTCCGAAGAACAGTACGTATTGCATCTCCCTGAAACTGAGGCATAAATTGAATGTCCTATGATGGATATTTCGGTAACAGGTGCAGTTTGCTCTTCCCAAAACGTCTCGGATCCGTCAATGGCCAGTGATAGTTACGACTGATTTTATGGAAGAACGGATATGTAGCCGCTTGCCTTCTTACTGAGCTTCATCTGGATTTTCCAGAAATGAATGGAATGCATCGTAAACAGAAGGGTAGAATACTTTGTCCAGTTCTTCAAATTGACCACTGCCAAGCAGCATGCGTCGGACACTCTCTGTTGAAACAGACATTGAAAGGGAATAAGTTCTAAGTCTATCTCTCAGCGGATTTAAAGGAAGGGTTTAAGCAAAAATTTAATTTTCATATGTGAAAGAGGAACTAAATCTACGCAATTTGGTGAAAATTCCATTCAAATCGGCCATGTATTACTCGAGATATCAGCAAATGAAGTTACTACATTTATGACCCAAAGTGAGCTAAAGGCAAGCAGGGGTTAGATTACGTCCTCACATTGATACGAAATGTTTTGTTTCCTTTGTTTTTCAGTCTGTTGTATTGACCTTGAAGTTAATTGGGAAAGGACCTCCCCATGAGGAATAATAAAAATACACAGTTTTTATATAGCAGCTTTGAACTGGAGCGAAAGCAACGAAAAGGAGTGTACTCTTTGATGAAATCTTGTAGACAGGTATGAGGAGGAGCAGAGCTGTGCATCATAGGCGTAGGAAGCTGTTCAAGACTGGGGGCTGAACCTTGTTTCGGATCGCCGTCCTGGGGGAGGGGTCTGAGGGGAGGGGTGTCCCCCTCCCGTTTGGAAAATTTTTTTGATATTTTAGGGTCCTTAGATGCAATTTGGTGCATTAACTTAGAAAAATTTTGAGGTAAATGAATGCACATTTTTGACATTTCTTAGTTCTTTGGAATTTTTTTTTTAAATTTTAGGGTCCTAAGTTGCAATTTGGTGCATCATTTTGGAACAATTTTAAGGTAAATCAATGCAATTTTTTTACTTCTCTTACTCCTTTGGAAAATTTTAATATTTGAGGGTCCTTAGATGCAATTTGGCGCATCATTTTTTAAAAAATTTTAAGTGAATGAATGTGCATTTTTGACATTTCTTAGTCCTTTGGAAATTTTTTTGATATTTTAAGGTCCGAAGTTGCAATTTAGTGCATCATTCTGGCAAAATTTTAAGGTAAATTACTGCAAAGTTTCGACATTTTTAGTCCTTTGGAAAATTTTGTGATATTTGAGGGTCCTTATGCAAACTGGTGCATTATGTTGGACAAATTGTAAGGTAAATTACTGCAAATTTTTGACATGTCTTACAGAAGAGACGAATAACGGTTTTTCATTCTTGGAAAGTGTGTATGTGTGTGTGGGGGGGGGGCTAAAGCATACTTCAGCCCCCACAAATTTCGCTGGGGGCTGTCGCCCCAGTCCCCCGCTTCCTACGCCCTTGCTGTGCATACATTTAAAGGAGCTAGGTAGTGGCGTACTTACAAAATAAATACGTCCTACCAAACGAGATGTTTACCATCAGTGTGAGACTAATATTGAAAATATTCCTTTAAATGCGTTTTTTATTCTCAGTTAAAATAATTTTTGCAATGTAATTCAGTAAAAAAAAATTCTATTATATTTCTAAGATTTTTTATCTTTCACTTGCTGAATATTAAACAATTTTTTTTGAAGTTATAATTTATTACTTTGCCTTCTGGCACGGGCAACTTTGTATCGTTTCAACTTGTAACCGTTCTGATCGATGGATCAATTAGTCAATACATCGAGTTATCATGGCAGCTAGGTTGGACAATTCTGATACCGTTTCCGCGAAACCCAGATCATCCGGTTACGTTAGCATTTTGTTTTGCATAGTGTATTTCTGGGCATTATTTTGGTTTCATTTCGAGTAATATAACCAGTTTCAAAATGTCGGAGTGAGAACGATTTCCTTTTGAGCTAGTGGAAAGCTCGACAGAAGCAGATACTAGTGGTTATACTGCAGGACTGCCCGGTTTGCGCTTGCAAATCGATGTGTCAGCGTCAGGCCCGTAACCAGAATGGAGAGCCGGGGGGCAAACCAAGCTGGGGGGTGATAAGTTCATGGATTTAGGAGCCCAATTTGATTGGGGGGGGGGCTGTAAAAACTTGCCTGAAAAATGTAATCACAAATTTATGCTCGCTCCGCGAGTTCAGTGTGCTTACCGCATATATCAGAAAGCCATGCGTCATTCATTTCATCGCAATGGTCGGATACTAATTAAATTCAATCACTTTCAGTGTCATTACCCTTCCACATTGGTTATAAATTTCGGATAGGTCCTTACTATAATGATGATAAAAATCAGTTGTGTAGGCAGGATGTCTCTCATGGGGTCATGCGGTATGCTGTTTGCCTGGGGGAGGGGTTTAAGAGGAGGGAGTGTCCCCCTCCAACTTTGAAAATTTTTGAAAAGTTTGGTGTCCTTACATCTGGTGCCATATTTGCTAACTTTGAAGTAAAAATTTGTGTTAATGTATTGATGTATTTTGGGTATTAAAAAAATCGGCATCAGTGAGGGGGTGGGGGCATGGCCTAATGGCCTTAAATATGCCACTGATAATAATAGTATAAGTTAAACCATTGGAAAACACCAAAATGTGCACAGTACCGGCGCTGAACTTTGGTGGCACTTTTCTCCAGGTGCCAAAACTCAATAACTTTTGTAAGCTGGTGAATCGTCAGCCTTGGCATTTTCATAAGTCATTAATGGCTGTCAAATAAAACTTCCATATCCCAAGAACAAGAAAACAAGCATTAGATACAAATTTAAAAGGTATAAAGTACCATGAAAAAGTAAGGAAACTGTATACATTTTTGGAACACCCTATATAGGTGCTGGTGCAATTCAAATCAGAACTTTATTTCAATTACCATGAAAGTTTTTTTTTTTTAAACTACTGATTTCCTTTAACTTTAGCTATATCACTGCAATTTATTTTTCTTTCAGAAGGTGCCCGAAAAATTCTCAGCATATTACCAGAATTTTCACAGAAATTTTTGGTTGGGGGCTGCAGCCCCCCGCCTCCTATGCCTATGGATAAGTTTTGGTGAAATGGAGAAGCATAAATTTTCACAGAATATCTCACGAAGTCATTGAAAGAGCTAGGATAAAGACTTAGAGAGCTATTACTGACATTATCTGAGTTTGGGGAGTAATTCAGTTGTTCAAATTTCTGATTTTCTGCAGGTTCCATAATTTCTGAGAGCGCTCATACCATGAGCTTCATTTTCACATGCCGGTTTTACTTGTGACCCACAAACCACATTATTGAGCCTATGAAACAATCGTAATCAAACTTTCGTCACTTTATGTGCTGAGGAAAATATCAAAATCCGAATGTATGTTATTGCACAGGGTCCTGGCTATGCCTGCAGAACAGGGGGCCAAGCCAAGGAGCAGGGGGTGTCCCTCAAACGCCCCCTTGGTTACGGGCCTGATCAGCGTAAGAAGTCTCGTAGAGGAGGCTGTCCGTGTAAAAGCATGAGCAACTTCCGTATAGCTCTCAGTGTAAATGTGGGACCAAGAAACGAAAATGCTTGAATCAACCACCTCTGGTAAGCCTTAAAACTTGTTGTTTTTGCAAATAATGAGTTTCCATTTCTTCCCCATAATAGATTTGCTTTACTAACCACCATCAAAATTATAAGGCTAACTAAGAAAATCATAGGCCTATCTAAAATTACGTTAGGCCTAAAAGTAAGTAGTATCGTACTGAAACATGCAACACTACAGTACACACTTACATACGTTGTGAGTTTTGTGTGCATTTCTGATCGAATAAATGAACCAAGAAGCATAACCGGATGTGACGTAACGAAATCGGCGGATCTAAGACTTTATTCTATTCTGGTGACTACCGAGCTCCTTTAACAGGCGCGGCGAAACGGAAAAAGGGGTGGGGTGTGGTTAAGCGCCAGGAAGACTATCTAAGCGGAGAGCTACCATCAGTTGGCGCTGAGCGGACAAGAAAATTTTGGCTTTTCAAACCCCTCAGATGGCAGGAAATGGCACTTCCCGAGTGTTCTAAGCTATACGTAGCCACCCTTCAAATATAGATCTCATGTCTGCAATTTTTCAATTAATGAGAAAAAATAAATCTATGAAAAATGGTAATATATGTTTCTAAGCGGAGCGCCACCATCGGTTGGCCCGGAGCCGACAAGAAAATGTCTGGCTTTACAAACCCTCCAGATGGCCGAAAACTCACTTATTTGTCCCTATGCCGTCTCCACGAACAGGGCTCAATTAGAACGAGACAGCGGCATTTTGAGATGTAAAACCTTATGGGAAACCTGTAGATGTCCCAAACAGCTAGTGTTGAGGTTATCCATCTTTTCTAAACCAGCTCTGACTCTCAAACCGGAACATTGTTTAGTTTCAATCTCGTAATTTCTATGATCGTCTCCGATTATTGGCTCAATAGGGGCCACCAATGAGTCAGGGGATTATTAAAGGGAGTTATGGGCCCGGACTCAGAGCACAATCAGACCCCCCGCACACTGCATTGTGATCTTGTGTTCCACTGGCACTCTCCATCTTTCACAATCTCTCTTTCTTTTCACTTTTCTTCCTTAATGTTTTCTCTCTTTTTCTTTCGCTCCCTTCTCTTCTTTTCCTCTTTTCTCAGCAGCTGGCCCACGGTAGCCATGAACAGAGCCGCCACATCGCCACAACGGCCAGTCCGCCTATGTGTATAAGACAGGTGTTTTCGCTGAAATTGGAGGAGGAGCTAGAAGTAAACTTAGTAAGGAAAATTTAATCGTCTGAGGCCAGACTTTGGGGTCTTTGATTTAAATTACTCAAGACCATATTCATCCAATACTGTGTGCGAGCTTACTTACGAACACAACTGACTACGCAAGGCAACATGGACCAACCAGAGTGAAGGTATTGTTTGACTTAATGTCAGTCAAAGTGCAATCATGGGTCAGGTGCATTTAGAGATATAGGGGTATTTGAAAATATCTTCGGGCTGATGCAACAGCCCCTTTAACGGAATTTGAACAGTTTCGTTAGCCACGTGATCTATTATGTTAAATACACGAACTATGCCGCGTGACAAAACAGTCGTGTGATTTGCATTTTCCACAGAAAGGAACTTTATTTTGGGGTCTATGCGGAAAACTCCAACTTTACATGACAACAATAAAATTTATGAATTGTCAGCCGTTTTTATTCCACGTCTCGAAAGGCCATGTTTGTCAGTTGGTAAAACGCTTTCATTGGTTTAACATCAGAGTACTCATGGGCTACTTTCAATCAGAGGAACTGAACTCTTTTGCCGAAATTTTAGAACAACCAAGTTGCTTCAAAATTTCACACCTTTGCGGGTAAATAGCGTATATTCTGTCTAAATGGTAGGGGCTGCAGGCCCAGCTTCCTCCTCCTCGTGCGCCTATAATGTTTAAGACTTTGTTCATTACCTATGCAACCAGCCAAAAGGACAGTTACTCCACGAGTCCGATACTCTGTGATGACCGCGGCAAGTGTTCTTGCTCCATCAAGATCAACAAAGGCAAAGCTCGAGCAGTTGATTATTAAGACCATTTCTTTTGCTTTAACATTGATCTCTTCAAGGGGGATATTCGATTGGTTGTTGAGTTGGACGGATACTTCACTTTTGTCGTCTTCAGAATCTGTTTTTGGCTTTGGCGAATCCATCAGCTGAAGGCAAGCAATAAACAAGAAAGTTGAAGATATAATCTCATAACAATCCAATCAAACGCCGTGACAGACAGCATGACCCAACTCCTTTCGATGCCTTTGCCACAGGGAATTTTGACCCAAATTAGTACCTGATATTACACATTGTGACATATATTTGAGTATTCAAATACTAACAACGAGGGTACTAATTAAATATACCTCATTTCATAATCCCCAAATCATGTTTACCTTCCTTGAAAAATCCTAAAAATAGGGCTTACAGTATTTTTTGGGAGCTAGAAGGCCCGTAAAATTGTGGCACTTTTGATTGGTTAAACAAGGACCTGGTATCGAAAAAACTTCACTCTCCAGGTTGGAACGAATATGTATGCAAGAAAAATAAATAAGAATTTAAAAAAAAAAAAATCTCCGCTCTTCAGAAACTTCATTACATTATGTTGAATGTTGTTTTGCAATAGTAAAGGTTACAACAAAATTTCTATTTGCATGTTATTGGAGAGAGTGTTAGGAGAGGGTTTTTAGAAAAAAGTTTATGATTTAAGTTTCGTAATGTACAAAGCACTGTATACTTACTTTCCATTTACGAACACGGTTTCGAAGAAGTAATGATTGTCGTTACTTTCTTTAATTTTGAAAATAATCTTAGTTTTACATAGAGTCAAGGTTTTACTTTTCATTGTATGAAATACTTGTTGTTGTAATCCAAGCCGTACGAATTTCAAATGAGTTGAATAAAGATGGAAAAAATATGAACAGTGACCTGGTGCTGTATACTTGTTGCGAGGCATCCACATTTTAGTATAGTCAATATAAAAATAAGAATGAGCAAATGTTAAGTTTTCGGTGGTAGACAAACGAAAGTGCATGTTTGGACTATTTTTGGCTCAAAAATCTTCTTAACTTCAAACTTGGCAAAATAACGAACTCGGCTCCACCTTATTCGTTATGCTTGGCAAATATGGAAACTCCAAGGATTCATCAATAACAGTCCGAAGAATGCGAAGTAATTGGTTGACTGGGTAACTTTCGTACAAATGTTGTTATTTTGATACGCATAAGGTGGAGGAAAACAAGCACTGTCAACCCATTTTTCAGAACCTTTTCAAAAAAAATTGAAGATTACTATACTTTTCATGGGATGTAAGTTTACCCTTCCCCAAAGTCTTATTTAGGCCACATTTCCTCACTAAAATGTTGAATCCATTCTATAACAATGATCTCAAGAAAAATGACAAAAACTGAGAAACAATGGTACATTGAACTGCAACTTCATGTGTATACTCACTACTTGGCTATGTGCATGCAAGCCGGTAACCAGAACAGGATTGAGACGGGAACGGCAGGTAACTAGAAAAAAGTCCCCGCTAGAAAATTAAAAGTTACCGTCGCCTTTACACATTTTAGAATAGCTTCCCTCTAAATTTGTTGTCCCCTTGGAACTATCACGCCCCTTTAAATACCTTGTGTGGCTATCAGTTACCGTGTGCGCGAGAAATAAAATTATGCTTGAAGTGATTACTAAATATTTGAAATTATTCACCGAATGTTCTTCTTCTGTAGGTTCTTTGTTTATGTGCAATGTTTGCTCCTGTGACAAAAGTATAAGTAAACCACTTTTATCAGTTAAGGAATTTTGTTTGTTGTGTGCTCTCGGTGTTAACTTTATCTCTACTTGTTATAAAGCATGTGTATTGCTGGTACAGAAAAACAGTCATTTTGTGAAATACTGACACTGTCACCGTGATTTAATATATTATCATATGCATGATTTTGAGCAAAGAGGGAGCATAGAAAATACTCCACCTCATCATAGTATTCGAGTAACTGCCTTTTTATAGCCATCTTCTGGAAATAAAAAAGTTCTTCAGTATTTTAAAATTTTATCAGAATTTTGGAAATTTCTGATTTCTAGTGTACAGGGAAGGCAAGTGAAAACAGTAATCAAATTAAATTCGATATAGTGATGAATCTTTGTAGGTACACTAGCTTAAATTTTTCCCATACAGGTATCATCATTCTCTATACAACCACATGTTTAACGATAAAACGGCACGGTTTTAGGCAAGCAGCTTTCATGTCTATGACAACGTTTTGTGAAATATGCCCCTTGCTGACCCGTTTGTATTCTATCAGACTTAAGCAGGCATAGAACTGTGAAATTAATGGCTTATAACGTAATTTGAACCTTCCGTGGACTGAGTTTCTAAACAATTTAACAATGAAGTTAGACGGCAAACAGTGGGCGATACAGGTAATAGAATACATAAGCGTACGAAGCAGTGATGTCGGTATAGCTGCAACCCTTCCGGAATTCGGGCAAAACCTAAAAATTGAACAATTTTTTTGAACCGTACAGGTTTTTTTGCGGGCATAAACGGCTTAGCCTATAGAAAAATATCCCGTACGCCGTTAAAAGAACAGCACAGAAAAATATGGAAAAATAGCATATCAGTTTGTAATACACAAAAAGTCTTAAAAAGTTAAAAAGTGCCACAGCATCGCATGCATTTCCAGGGGACTTAGAATATTAAAAACAAGACCTTTCAGTTAACATTCTTTGACAGAGACTGTTGGTAATTTCCATGTAAGATTTAAGGTGAAATTAACTTCAGTTTAATGCTCGGTATGTTTTGGGTAAATATTCACTTTCTCATCTGTGCATATACAAATTGCTACCTATTTTAGTGTAATGTAATGCAGGACTGTACTGTGGATAGTGAACAGACACATCCCCAAAAGACCATGGGTTTGTAAAATGTATGCAACCAGATTGTTCCAAAGGTAATGAAAGCTTTTCTACTTAAAATGAGTTCAAGGTATTTTTTTAAATAAGTACATGAACTTAAACACCACCCAGGGATAGGGTGTCGTCTAAGGGGAAATACACTGAGAGGTTTTGGAATAATGAAGGATGTGCAGATGGTGATCGTTCACAACCAATTTTGCAAATTTTGAAGTAAATTTATTTCCAAGGTTCCGGGCCGTAGTCTGACTCCATATGGACTGATGGAGATGGGTTGGTCTTGATCAGACCTCCCTAGTCTCTCTTGTGTGACTAATATTTAAACATCAAGGATTAAACGAAAAATAAGTATTGGCTATGCAATGAATGGTTGCCACATTAATGTCGACAATGGGTAACTAAATGGGTATACTGCAGATACTCCTAAACCACAAAAGTTCCTCAACCCTTTCCTCTGCTTTTTGCAGATCGGTAGATAAGGTGAGGGGCAGGGGGGCATCCCTACAAAAATCCCTCCTAGAAAATTAAATATTAAAATACTCTTTCCTTAATACATTTCAGCCTATTTCGCCCTTAAAGAATACTTTGCAATTTCTCGCACTCCTTCAGTATACTTGCTTTGGAGAACCTATCTGAAGTGCAGGCATTCTTTTGGACTTTAAAGTTTTAATGACTTACCTCTTTAATGTCCTGCAACTGGGGTAGCATCATGATTCGCCTTGTTAAGGCCTTGGCATTGAGAAAGCATAGTGAAGATTCCATGTGGAAAACGGTGCATTGGGGATGGTTTGCAACCTTGAAGGAATTGATTAAAACATTGCAAAAAGGACAACGGAGCCCTATAAAGCTATTTAATGTAAGAGGAACAGAGTGGTTGTTTAATGAGAAAAGTGCAAGAGTTCATCATGATAGCTATATCCATTACAGAAAACGAAGCTGTGAAAGTATTTCGAGACTCATTCAAATTTTGGGGTGTATCGCCAGTCTAGGCCGAGGGAATGTACATGTTAAATGAAAACAAAATTGAAACTACAACACGTATGTGCAAGTAATTTAACCTTTACTCATTGGCTCTTGAGATGAATTTTATAGGCAATGTTTTCCGCTCTCTTGTGAATACAACATCTATGAGTTAGTCAATAGAACGCTTAGAGAGTAGTGAATAGCAGAGGAGGACAGTCTGGCTTACAGCCTACCCTCGACTTGACCATTGACATGTAACTATTAGCCATTAATTTGGAGTGTATTTTAACCTGGTAACTAAACCTTAGTAAAAATGAATTACGGTAATTAAAGGGCAACATATCTAGCCTGAGATAATACAAATACTCCATACTAAGTAAAGGCTTGCACAGACCACTCAAAACCGGAACCAAACAGAAACCAAAGTCGTGTGTGGGTGGTTTTGGTATTTTTGGAACAACGGTTGGATGCCTGACCTGTCATTTCGGGTAGTTGTTCTTTTCAGACCCGTTAACGTTTCATTCTTTTAAGCGTTGGTCCCTGGTGGCCCGAAAGCACAGTCGATTTGGGCACGGTGACTTGGCCGCCCCCAGACCGACACCAGTTCCCCGTTTGGTCTAAGTACGAAGCTTAGGTAGCATAGATTGTGAAAAAATAAAACGTTTTGATGGGCGGAATATAAAAGAATCAGTCCAACGCACACCATTGCCACTAACTTTTTTTGAACCTCTCCTCCAATTGAAGAAAAACACCGTATGCATCTTATGGACATTTTTATTGCCTGTAGCCTAATTAGCATGAGTAGCCCATGGCTATATCCACACATTACTGAGGTCTGCCTACAATACTGACAGCTGTGTTACCAGTGATACGCTATCGTTTGAATTTATGACAATCAAAATAAAGTCTCCAACTGCATTTAGAGATATCGAGATATTCATAAATATGCATGGGGTGATGTAACAGCCTCTTAAACGTTTTTGAGAAGACGTGGAAGTTTTTCAAATTTTCATTTACTGTGAACCCGTAATGTAAACAAACTTCTAACATACTCCAATCAAACTGTGTATGATGATTTAGGGAAATGTATTACCTTGAAGGTTTTCTCGTCAAGAAAGAGTTCTGATCCTTCAATATTGCCCTCTTTCTTGTATGATGGAAGTTGGATTCTCACAGCTAAAGCGAAGATAGCGAACCCCACTGAGATAAACAAACCAAGCGCTACACCAAGGAAAATTACACAACAGCAAGTAAACACCCAAACTGTCTGAAAGAAGCAAGAAATTTTAGATTAAGGAAAACAATAAATGTACTTCGAAAGGTTCAAAACAGATTTCCAGAAATCCCAGACCTTTTTCAATTTATCTTAAATCATTGAACTTCATCTTAAACAAGTCTTCAAAGTAGAGGATCACCCTAAACCACTTTTGGTGGCACAAACAACCAGGCTTGAATTTGTATACCGTAGGCCCATCCCCACGTTACAACTGTGGTAGCTCGGGTACCTTTTCTTTTTCCCCGTTCTTAATCATTCTAAGGATCTATCTTAATCTTCTTAATAATTATGAGGATATGCCCAGTACAGCACAAACATATCGTATACTCACAAAATCCCATTTGGACTGGCGGTAAAGCGATGGCAGAACTCGCACTTGCAAAACCATTATCATCAAGGAGTATATGAGAAGTACGGACAAAACTGACTGTAAATACAATGAAACTGCGTAACAGTTTACACCTTACGTGATAAAGACTTTTTTATTGCCTCAAATGAGCTGTTAATTCGTATTGTAGCACGACTAAGTTGGTAGAAGCGGGGTAAGGTAAAAATTCTACTTAATGAAATAGTCAAAATAGGTGGGTGGCAAATGAAGTTCACTTGTATATTAGTGGTGATTGTATTCAAATCAATACGTAATCACACTGAGAAATCTATACGCTTAACAACAAAAGAAGGTACAAATCCACCTGACAAACGAGCAATTTCACCAATCGAAGCGAGATAAACGTATAGGTTTCTACATACTGCAGTTATATCCCCTGATTGTCATCTGTTTACATTTTTATCATCAACAGATATTTTACACAGCATTAGCAGCAATTACTATTTCTCTTATCAAGGGAGTTACTGTACCGTCTCCTAAACACCCATCAAATAGTTATGTCAACATAGTTGTACCGTTAATCTACCACATCGTCAATTTGCACAGCCCCGTAGCTAGACAGGGTACTGAAGAGGGCGAAATAGCTTCCAAGGGCGAAAATTTCTTCAGGGGGCCAAATATGTAAACGTGTATTAAGTTAATGGCAAATTGCAACTTTCTAGGGAGCTAAACGCTTTCAGGGGGCTTTGCCCCTTGCCCCCTTGGCTACTTGCAACTTAGACCATCATTTTATAGTTTTCATTGTTTATGCCAGAACAAAACTTTGAAGTGAAACAGGACATAAAGGGGGGTGGTATTTGATGCGATGAAGCTTAGTAACCGGAGGTTTGGGGTTAGATACCAGGCCGGGTCAAAGTAAGGTTGATTTCCATCCAACCTGTCTTGAAGCAATCTTTGGTTTTCCCAGTCTGAAGTGGCCTTTCAAAGGAAACCAGAGTTAGCTTATATTATTGAAGTTTCTAAGCTAAGAAATTTCAATAATATAAACTAACTCGTCGTAAGCTCCCTCAAACATTTTGTTGTCGCATAGCGTCGTTTAGTAACTGCTTTTCAAGGGAATAATTACGTTAACATGTAAAGTGGAAACGAGATTGATTATCGCCTCCATATTTTACATAATTATAGATTATAATATCAAATATTAGTAGTACAATTGTCACTGAAACGTTGAAAGTTGCTTTTGCTACTCACGAGAGGCAAGGGTTCCAGAAGAAAGCCAAGAAAGAGAATAATGAAGACAACGAGGACACAGCTCACTGCACTCATCAGCTTTATATAAAATATAAAGAAACAAAAGCTGTCAAATACACTGTGAATGTCTGGTAAATTCTATCCTAATCTATGTTTCTAATTCTTTTTATCAATATCCATCACATTAAATTTTAGTGGTAACGCTCTTTTGTTAAAAGAATCGTTTCGTTGATAATGTATCATTTTTTAACTAGGTTTCATTTTATTAGGTCTCATCTCAAAAACTTTATACTTTGCACATCTCTCCGCCAGTGAAGAACTGATGAGAGGGCATTTCTTTTTTTGATGTCGCTTTATGCCATGAAAGAATTCACTTATTGCTCTAAAAGGAATATTATGTGTTAAACTTGGACCCGGGTACGTAAAAGTTGAAGAAAAAATGAACAAAACAATCAAATGATGAAATTTTGAAGAAAGGTTTCTATCAAATCTCCTACAGTCGTTTTACAATGAGTATTCCCGTCTGTTCATAAACTAGACAGTTTTTTTATCCTAGCATAAGTAAGAAATCCTTAAAGTTGTCTGACAGTTTATAAACAAACTACATTACAGTCAAAAATTAAGAAACTTCATAAACATTAAGTGGAACAGTTTTCACGTCTATTATTCTTAAGAAATACCTCTTCAAAGTTTGACCAAATGCGAGATAACTCACAAAGCGGCCCATGTTTCAGGATTTGTTGACCTGACCGATTTTAAAAGTGAAAAGTTTTGAGACCAACTGTTTATGGATAACCGGAGCAGTGACGATGGAACTCTTTGTAGGAAGCAGGAAGCAGGGAAGTGGGAAAAGCGGGACAAGGAGCTCGCCGTTAAGTCCTCGTGCGGTCCAGAGGCAACTCACCCTTGACAAACCATGGATGAAGCACCTGTAACCTTTGGATCACTTAAAACATTTTCAGCACTAAATTAAAGTTTTTAAATATCGTCTTAAAGCAATGGATGCGCATTGTCTGACTATGACTTATCACAAACATGACAATTTGGATATTTGTTTTTCTTTTAAATAGCTTAACCCCTGGATAGGATGAATAATGGTAGAGCTTGCATGGAGCATTAGAACATCAATAAAACACCAAAGCTGTCCTATCGGTGAAGAAGCAGATTTAGAAATATTTGACTGTTACACCTCATTTAACATGGCAAAATTTATCCTCTAAAGTAAACTTCTCTACAGATTTAATTTTTGTCAGTTTGTGCCTCTTTTAAACAGCAAAGAAAAAGCTACAGCTACGCAAAAATGACGCATATATTATTTTAAGCATACTGAAAACGTGTGTGTGTCATGCGTATTTCCACCTAATTTGCATTGGTAATGAGACTCAGTGTCCGAAACGTGTTTGGCCGTAAGAGGTGGCTCGGTATTTGTTTTACACTTACAGCTGTGGGTTTTTGTGTTCAAGTACCGTAGTTGTAAGCTGTTGTTTTGGAGCATCGAAACGTACGGAAGGCTCACAAGAGAGTGAACCTCTCCCCTTATGAAGAGGGTCAATTGGCCTAGGTCAAGAAGCATTGCAGAAGCAGAAGCAGGTGGGTAAACAGGGTAACACACTGGAAACTCTTGAGTGTTTACAAAATTGTCGGCAAAAAAAAAATGACAAAGCGTTTAAGTATGGCATTGTATATTCAATTTACAGACAACAACTACCACAAGATGACCACATCTCAGATGATGGCTGCGAAGGACATTCGCAGTTTCCACTCCTTTGTAGATGTAGAAGAAATCGTTCCTAAAATGTTTTTCTAATGCTATTTTTAGCGCACTTTGCGCACATCCTTCGTATGTACTTATTGCCCAATTATTAATTCAAGAAGGTCAAAGTGATCCTTGCATCATTGCAAAACACATTGCAACCTTCGCTCGTGCTTGCCCATTACAGCTCCCAAGCGATCCTTGCATCATTGCAAAACACATTGCAACCTTCGCTCGTGCTTGCCCATTACAGCTCCCAAGCGATCCTTGCATCATTGCAAAACACGGTGCAACCTTCGCTCGTGCTTGCCCATTACAGCTCCAAACTCTCAAACTTGCTGCATCTAAAAGAAACGGAACATCAGTCCTGGCTATTATAAACACAATGGCAAACCGCAAATTGTATGGTGCGTATTTAGTGCCAGTTGTTGTAAAATAAAGGTAAACATTACATTACATTAAATGTTCAATAACGTGTTATTTGTGCGCATTCATGTTTTGTTCTTGTGGTTCTATCATAGCTTCCCATTGCACAAGGTTAGTATAACTGTTACAAACCTCCGTAGAAGCTCATTAACCCTTCACCCTCCTTGTCAGCAATCCTGCTGCATCTTGTAGAAATCGATTGGTGGTAAGTCCAAATTACTACCGTATATTTTAAAAGATTTAGACGGACCTGGATTTTTGTTTTGTTAAGTGCAAATGCAGTGCCATTTGTAGACATTTAATGCTTATTCTGGTGCTTCTAATTTTGTACATGCTCAAGATCGTCCGGGGCTTCTCCTCTGGTCCTCTTTAGAGGGACATCACCGAAACAGGCCATAAGTCACGCAACTGAGCTCCAAGTTAAAGACGACCTCATGCTCCTACCATGGACGCACTACCTCATTATTTCCATGGCTAAGTCAACCAATGACAATGAGTGCGCCAAAATCAGATTGATATTTCCAAATGTTGAAATGAGTTTTCTAATAGGCTCTTTTTTTGCTCATGTTGTTTTCAATCAGGACTTTTTGCAAATATACACCTTACAACGAAGTTTATAGTATAAGGTTCTTGACACAGTTTTTTGTCAGTAATGAAGCCCACGTTTAACGGGAATGTGCGACACCCCATAATTAAATCGATCCGTAGGGACGCACGTCCTTGTAGCCAATGCATTTTACTCTGAACTGCTGATTGAAATCCGAGAGCGTTTTGGATGCCACATTTTCGCCATATACTCGCACCACACGTTGGTTAGATTCATAAATATAGTGGCAAATTTCTGTTTTGTTTGACGTAAAACTCAAGTCCCCAAGGGTAGTAAGGCCGATGCATTGGTCATGCATGTACAGTATGAAAAGCTTTTTAATGAATCCGACACTGCTAATGAGTTCATCAAGTTGTTTTCAAAGTGGTCTGCAAACAGTTTTGGCCTACGGGGGCATTTCCCTCCACATTGTCCCCCCCCCCCGCAAAGTTATCCAACTCAGTCTAGTATTTGAAAATATAGGCTTAACTTATGTATATGCAAGCAAAACCTCCTATGCAATTTATTAAACTCTGTACTCCTAAACTGTTTTAAAAATACAATATTGTTTCGGTGTGCTTCCCGCTCATCCATCACTGCTACTTGTCTCAACTAGGTCCACTTCCTGTTCCCCAATCACAAATCCTTGCATCAACCACTCTTTCGGGTGTAAGTTTGAGTTAAGAAATCATAAAAAGTTCCAAATCTTGTCACCAGTGGTCCGTTCGTTACCCATTAAACGCCTTGAAAATAGTTAAATGTTTCACTCTTATGCCTATCAGGGAGTTGCCCCTAGGCCAGGCGCGTTGCCAGGAATTCACCAAGGAGGTGCAAAGCCTGTGTGCGAATTATCTAAGCGTAGCTCTTCCATAGCTTGACGCGAAGCGTACAAGAAAATCTTGGCCGAAAATGCCTCTCAGTTTGCTTGAAATGGCACTTGTAAAGTGGCATCTAAACATTTTCAAGTTTGAGTTACTAGCGATATCATAAACATCTTTACAAAATACCAACATAGGATCAAGGGGTGCTACCCCTTCGCACCCCTTCGCACCCCTTCGCCAGGCACCTGATTTGGGTCCATAAGGGGGGGGGTGGCTCCTGGACGCCGTTTACATCTGCTTTTCTCCACTTGCGTCATTATTTCTGACGACATTTTCTTCCCTTTTGTCTTCCAATCTTGGCACCCTCCATTCAGAATGAGCTGGCGACGCCCCTGGATGCAAGGGTTAAGGTAAATGAATGACAATACGGGGATGTGAGATAACTTGGAGCAATACATCGGCAGAAATAGTGTCTTTTCAGAGTTGAGAATTCATCCACGATTGGTGAGTGTAAAGAGAAACAGCTGTCTCTAATGGTAGTGTTTTTACTAGTCTTGTTTTACAAATATCACATTGAAAAAAGAATCAATTTTATCCAAATTGGTTTCTCCGATCTCTTTTCCTTTCCGTGACCTTTGGCCACTGACATTTTGAATTTCACCGAGGGAGAGGGAGAGGGTAGCCATACTACCACATAGTTGTATGTATATGCCTCAGAAATGTTTGTATAAGCAATTCATGTTAAAACGTAAACAACTATGCTTCCATAAATGTATCTGTGGGAAATAATTGTGGGCAATTTCAAAAACAAGACGGTTCATTTCATGAGCAAGAAGTTAGTAAAGTTTCCAGAGAGGAGAATCCTTCGGCATAAATCTCTATTTTACCATGCATCTGCATAGTTTTCTAGTAACAATGTAATAGAGTACTGCTACTGCGTCAAATAAATATATGTAGTATTTTACCTGACTTGTTCCTCCGGCTTTGTCTACTATCCAAATCCTGGCTGGAGACGGACCCGATACATAGCAAAGAAAAAATGATGAAAACAGATTGGAGATCCCAGAAGCGAGCATTTCCTGTTTTTAAAGAAAAAAGGACCCACTTTGAAGAAACTGTTCCAAAAATTGAATCTTCCTGATCTCTTCTAAAAGGTTGATAACTACAAAATGAGGTGTTTTGACAAATCAACAACTCCCTGGACAAATTTATAGGTTGCCCAAAGACTGCTAATTTTGGTGGTCTTCAGGTTATGTTTGTCACGCCACGTGACTTGTAATAAGTGTACTACAAACAAGATACAACGAGATTTGCGGTTTGGGTGTAAAACTGATAAAAACCACTCGAGAGTGGGAACTAATTTGTAAGGAATATGGAAAAAACCTACATCGAACAGTCTAACAATAAAAGTATGACACAATTCATTACTCTTCTAAAATTTTGGATCCACTTTCAATTTGTGGAAGGACAAATTGAAAAGAATTGAGTTCTGAAAATGACACTTCTTCCCAGAACTTCCATGCTGTGTCTACTCACTCCTCATCAGGGGCGTACATACGGGGGTGGCGAATGGAGGGGGGGTTGTGACACCCCCAGGGAAAATCAAAAGTCGGTCTCTGAGCACCAAAAAGTCGGTCTCAAATCCAGTTCAGTATGCCTTTGTTACAGTAGACCAGACATGAAAAACATTTGATACCTTACTCAAATTGAAATTCCAGCAGAGATGAAGTAAAAGTGAAAAGATTACCCGACTTTTCTACCGAGTTCCCAAATTTTTGATCGAATGCACGAAAAATGTGGAAATGTTTTCGCGCGCTTCGCGCGAATGTAGTCGTTTAGTGGTCTATTTTATGCACCTGAACAGCAGCGTATTTCGGGCAACTTTTTGAGATTCGGGCGAAAACTTTTCTGCCTTCATTCATTTTCTACCTCAAATTGTAGCATATATGGCACAAGATTGCATGTAACACCTAATTTTTCAAAAATTTTCAAAGAGGAGGGGGTGTCTCCCCATGGTCCCCCTCATTGATGCCAATTTTTTCTTATTAGTCCCCCTTTACTGATGCCAATTTTTTTCTTATTAGTTCCTAAAAATACGTAAATTTTGTAACAAAAATTTTACTTCAAAAGGTAACATATGTGGCACCAGATTGCATGTAAACACACCAAATTTTTCAAAAATTTTCCAAGGGGAGGGGGTGTCTTCCCATGGTCCCCCTCACTGATGCCAATTTTTTTCTTATTAGTTCCTAAAAATACGTAAATTTTGTAACACAAATTTTACTGCAGAAGGTAGCATATGTGGCACCAGATTGCATGTAGAGTTAGTCAGATGAGGTTTTACCCCCAGTTTCTAACCAATTGGTTTAAGTCGGCCGGCCACGGCCTTTTTTCCAGTTGTGGCTCACTGGCTTGTTTTCCCTACTCCATTGCTTATGCTGAGCACCAAGCACAATGACAATAGGTTCCATTTTTAAAGTCTTCGGTATGACCCGGCCAGGATTCGAACCCTAGAGCTTCCGGCTGCATGTAGAGACACCAAATTTTTCAAAAATTTTCAAAGGGGTGGAGGTGTCTTCCCATGGTCCCCCTCACTGATGCCAATTTTTTTCTTATTAGTTCCTAAAAATACGTTAATTTTGTAACACAAATTTTACTTCAAAAGGTAGCATATGTGGCACCAAATTGCATGTAAGGACACCCAATTTTTCAAAATTTTGGGGCACCCACCCCTCCCCTTAAACCCCTCCCCAGGCCGGCTATCACACAACATATTGCATTCCCACTCCTTGAGAGAAATCCTGGGTACGCCACTGATTACTACCGTCCTGTAAATTGTAATTGTCCAGTAATTTCGGATCGTACAACTATGTCAATGGGAGTCGGTCTCCAAGAAATGTAATTGGTCCCAAAATAGTTCACACACCCCTTGCGAATTCATGTATATACGCCCCTGCTCCTCATATAACAATCTCACGTTTTAGAATTGTATAATTTCTACCAACAAGAATAAAACACATACACATACGCATACACACTCAACTTAAAAAAAAATCCTTTATTACGCGAGATCTCTTCGTCGGAGTATAATATCACGTTTCTTTCTAAGTTCTGCTGTATTTATTGTTTTACACAAGTGATTACTGGTTACATGTATTATATTTACATTGATAAGAAGAGTAGGATCCATGAAAGTAGGATCCATGAAAGTAGACAAGAGAAATTGAAAAAAAAGCCCATTCATATGAGTAAACGCGTCACACAAGCGCACCAAATTTGTGCCAATAGTGGGGTCAAGAGCCTTCTCTCGGCAGTTTTTCATATAAAAAGGAGCCTCGTCTGCGATTTTAAGTCCTCCGAGGGCCTTGCATACATAGACAATCAGGACTATGCTGATTTGCACCATTATCCTCAGCTACAACGCAAGGGTGAAAGAGGGATGACGGGAATGGTTGCTACCGAGGAGAGGGTGGCGGCATTACATAGCAAGCGAAGGTTAACACAAATTTCGTAGTACAGATATGAGTTTAACCTTCTTATTAAGTGAAAAAGCTTACTGTCAGGGCCAAATGATGTGTATTGTATCCAGCCCTTCCGACAGATGAAATGGTCAGACCTACCGGGGTGACGCTTACGGTAGAAAGGTAACAACAACTCGAATTAACTAAGCACAACCCTCACAAAAATTTTTAAGCTTCCTGTAACTTACTAGGCGAGGGGTGGCGATGGGCGTACAGAAATTTTATTCCATAGGGGCATGAGCTGGTTTTACCAAAAATCTTTATTATCCGAGAAAATTGCCCGAAGTTTTCCCAAACTTGCCAAGAAATAGCTTTTTCACAAACTCGGAGGGGGTGAGGTGGGGGGATGCAGAAGCCGGTTAGTACTCCGGTGGGGGTGGGAGTGAGGCACTTATACTGTTGAACTGTTTGGGGAGGAACTCTGGAAGATACTAAAACAACAAAGCTGCTCTGCCCGAAGAGTGGCAAAACTTAAAGAATCAGTTCTCCTTGAGAGCAATGACACGAACTGACGACGTCGGCCCGGATTACATACCTTATTATACTCACTAAATATTCCTTAAAAACGGCTAGACGTTTATGATAATTGGTGTTTTACAAGTCAGAAATTGAAGGGATCCACTGGGAACTAAATAGACTGAGTGAAAAATGATAGGAACCGGTGAACGCGCCTCTAGTTAGTTAGTCAAAAAAGCCCTAGGAGAAATCAGAAACTGAAGCGAATAGTTAAACTTCAAAGAAACAGTTGTAATGCCATGGCTTTGCATTTGCTTGCATCCTCGGAACGGGCCCGTAGCCACGGGGGGCATTTCGAGGCAATGCACGTCTCTGATTAAACATAATGCATTAAGAATATCATTATAAAGAAGACTTCTGCCATTCGTTTTTAAAAGCATGTCCTGCTGACCAAATTGGATGTTTTCAAAAGATGCAGGGGCATTTTTGTATTAGGCAGGGAAAATCCCCATATCAACAGCTTCATGGCACCTTGCGTTTAGAAGGTACTAATCTTTTAACGAATACTGCTTTTTCAGCCTATACAATGCTTGATGGGAAATCTGTGATGTCATCTCGGCAAATTGTGACGTAGCTTTCGTATATCTTTATTATACTGATAACACTGTATTGAATATTTCTTAACTGTGCTTGTTATACCATATAAGTATGGAATAGTTTACACTAGATCTATTCTGAAAAGTATCTAAAACACCCACAGTATCAAATTTCAAGGAAAACGAATCTAAGGCAATTTGCCCACTTGGCATAATATTCTGTGACCTTGAAGAAACATGGAGGGAATTCCTGATAAATATAACCACTGGCAGTCTTCACTATGAGATATCTTCAGTTAGGAATAGTTTTAGTAAGGGGTTTGGATGACATGAAGTAAATTTTTTCTCTGTTATGTAAAGTCCTATAAAATGCCACCAAACAATGCCTTTATTTTTCCAGCCACCTGCACTACGGCTCACCAGACGACCCACCAGTGGCCCTATATGTGATAAACGTTAATATGTGAGAGAATCCACGAAAATCGAAATCCATCTTGTTTCGAAGCAGTAAAAGTATTACCTGGTTATCATCAATTTTGTAGCTATGCTTGTCCGCCACTGTCTTCCCAAGGCTAATACTGATAGCGTAGGTCACAATAGCAATAGCAAAGGAATCTCCGAGAAGTGTCACAAATAGACTGGGGGATGGAATCCTTGGTGGAGGAAACCTTACAAAATAACAATAAATTACCAAAATAAAACAAATTCAAAATAAATAATTGATATCACATCAGGTTTTTCAGGTAAGAAACTAAAATACTTAATTCGTTTAAATGAACTGTTTTTTGTTTTGTTTTTCTTGTTGTAGGCATGGATCCAAGAGTTCTCAAATGGGAAATGGGAATAAATATCGACATCGGTAGACATATTGAATTTGCTACAAAGTTCATTCAATGCTTAGTAATAGAGTTAAGACCTGATATGCTTTCGGCAACAGGCCACAGTTGACCACTTTTCAGTGGCATATGCTGGATTTTTTTCAATTACCTGAATGGTCAGCTAGTATCAGAGGTATGAGGAGGATGGTCCATCCGGTTTTTAAACATGTTGGCATTCAGAAGGGGACGAGAGCCCCCTGTATCCGCCACTGCTTTCCCTCCCAATGTGCAGTTGCAGATTACACACTGTGGTTTTTATTTTGGCAACTTGCATAATTGGAGTAATATCTACGCTCGTACCTACCCAATATCCAATGTCGTGTCATGGTATGATCATCATGTTGGAGAAAGCTATTAATATAATTAGGAGCTGACTACCATGCCATTTCACTAGTTCCTACTGTTGTAGTTAAAGGAATTTTTCTGTAAATTCTCTAGAGGGGTAAATTTTCTAGAATTGCAGCCAGCAAAGTAAAAGATTTTTTGGAGTGTATGCACTACAATTGGGTTAGCAATGCTAATAAAGGGAAAATCCGGAGAGTTTGCTCTCGCATTGCGGAAAAAGGATGACACCCAACCTTAGGAATGGCAAAAAATATTTTCGCCTTCTAGAGATAATTGTTCGATTAAAAATGAGAGTAATTTAATTAGTCTTACTGTTACAACAATTACAATGCTTACTCAAGTTGGGGTCTAATAAATCAAGCTCCTGTATCCTTCCAAAATCATAAACGCCCTTATAAAGGTTCAACTGTCCTCGAATGTATAGAGTATTGTACATGATACTTACCCCAGAGGTACATCGTCAACAATGTCGACGTCATACTTGTCGTTAAGGTTGACTAAAAATGACAAAAGCGTCATTATGACTACCTGTAAAAGCATGAATGAAATATTGCAATAATTAAAGGCATTGTCTGATGTCCTTTTTGTTGGGGTCTGATTCTTTGTGAAGAAATTCCTCCAGGTTTCCTCAAGGTCATAATGTGATGCCAAGTGGTTAAAATGCCCCAGATTCCTTTTGTCATCATTTATAATTAAATGTCTTGTGTTTAATTGAAATTTGATACTGTTGCAATGTCTAGCTATTTTCTGGCTAGAAATAGTGTAAATGTGTTTAGAAATATCCGTGGTACACGTATAGCAAACAAAGTTATTAATAATTATATGTAGTCGTATAAACATTATAAAGAAATAAAAAGTTATGTCTGATCAATTTTCCAAATGAAGTCACAAAATTTTCATTATGCACTGCCAAATCTTAAGAAGTATCAAAAATTAGTGTCTTCCAAATGAATGCAATAGACTATTGAGATGGAATTTTCACTGCATACCACAGAAAATTGTTTTGGAAAACATCAAATTTGGTCACGAAACCAACTCAGCCTTTGGACATAAAAACAACTTTTTGCAGTTTTAATCATTCTTTTTGAGAGGAGGGGCGAAAGATAACAGTTAATCGTTGACATTGCCATCAAATGCAAGGGACGAAATATCAGGGTTCGCATCACAAATTGCGAGCCAAGAAATTCTAGTTGCGAAACAATCGAAACAATTCCGATTCAGCTTCGCAAACATTGCAAACCAATTTTTTTTCAGGCTCTGCCTAAGTTCTAACTAGGCTATTCTGATAAGCGCAGCATGGATATAATAACAAAATAATTGCCGTATTGTTTGAAGCCGAAGTCATAAAATAGTACACCTCGGCCTGACAAAACGTGACCCAACTGCTCCCGCTGTATTTGTAAGTGAATTTTATTAACACTTTTTTTCCTGTGACATTTTTAAGTTAGCAAACTTTGCCCCATCTTGATTAGCAGATCAGCATTTGCATTACAAATGAGCCGACAAAATACAACTCATTTGAAACACTAATGTTGATTTCAATAGTTGCTAATCGAGATTGGGCGATTGCTAATCAATTCAAACATTGATTAGCAATTACTGCTAACCAATTTTCTCACACTATTTCGTCCCCTGAAATTTTACCCCGCTGAGTCAAGATATTACTCGGAAATCGAACTTTTGTAAAACATGCTTACCACAATAATATCCATAGGTATTGGGACAATCAACTTGTCTTTCCACTTTTCATTCATAAAGGCCATGATAATTAATAAGGCAAGCGATATGAGAGACACAATCACTGTGGCCCAGTTAAGCGTCGGTAGTTTAGAAAAGATGTCTATCCACATCTGAAAATATAAATAAACATGTGAAATGCAATAGAGACCTCACATTTTGGAGGATTTGTAATGCATTGGCCGTACTTCTTCAAAGGATATATATTTGGTAATGAGTGTCTTGCAGTCTTGCCCAAAGAAGTATTTTTGCGCCTACGCAGCTGAACCAGTTCGCTCAGTCCTATTTTCCAGACTGAAAAGGGGATAATCTTGGAATGTTTTGCTCTCTTAATATCTGTAAGAAAACAGTGAATAATTTTCTTAGATTTTTCTGAAAAAGGGGCTCATAACTTAAACATAGTCGAACTTACTCGAACGTATTAAAGATGATAATTAATCGAAGCCACAGCTTCTATTGTAGAGATTGCCCTACTTGCCTGCTCCAGGGAGTTGCTATTTGAATAGCAACTCCCTGTCTGCTCAAATTCCCTTGGATACAACTAGGGATCTTACATTGAACCATACATACATTTTTGTGAATTGAGCAGAACTGCAAGCTGCTACGCATGGGAAAATTGTTGTCCTCGTTCCCTGAGACAGTGAAAGGGAAAGAATGTACATCCATAATTAGTACATAGGCTGTTGAAGTTGCATCAGTGATTATCATAACAATCCGCTCAGTATATATTCATCGTACTATATTGATGTTTCAACGGGCGAAGGTGTATTTTACGCAAACTCAGTGTTTCCACTTGTGTCGGAAGTGTTAAAAAGTTGAGAAATTTTCGTGTTTTTTTAAGGAACATAATTATAACTGTGGGCAATTTTTCTTTTATTTTTTTAATATTTGCTTGTGCGAAATCAACCAGGGATAATCCTAGTAACTAAATATTACATTGCAGATTTTTTTTTTACCGTTTCAGCAAGTCGATGTGCAACTTCATGAGGTGGAATTGCATTACATAACATCTGTTCCAAGCAAAGACGACAGCTGGAACGAAGGTATATGTTATTAGGAAAAATAATCAGTCAAAAAACTAAACGTCAGGCCCGTAAAAAAGGGGGGGGGGGAATTTGGGGGCCAGGCCCTCTGCTCCTTGGCTTGGCCCCCTGCTCTGCGGGTATAGCCAAGTTCCTGTGCAATAGCATACTTTCAAATTCTGATATTTTCCAGAACACATAAGGTAACAAAAGTTTGATAATGATTGTTTCATAGGCTCAATAATGTGGTTTGTGGGTTACAAGTAAAACCGGTGTATGAAAATTAAACTCATGGTATGAGCTCCCTCAGAAATTATGGAACCTGCAAAGAATAAAAAATTTGAACAACTGAATTACTCCCAAACTCAGATAATGTCAGTAATAGCTCTCTAAGTCTATATCCTAGCTGTTTGTATGTTTCAATGAATTAGTGAGATATTCTGTGAAAATTTATGCTTCTCCATTTAACCAAAACTTATCCATAGGCATAGGATGCGGGTGGGGGGGGCAGCCCCAAACCAAACATTTCTGTGAATATTCGAACATTTGCTGAGAATTTTTCGGGCACCTATTTGAAGGAAAAATAAATTGCAATGATGTACCTTGGTTATTAAAATAAAGTTCTGATTTGAATTGCACCAGTACGCGATAGTTCACCATTGTGTTTTCCAGTGGTTTAACTTACAATATTATTATCAGTGGCATATTTAAGGCCATTGGGCCATGCCCCCTCCCCCCACTGATGCCGATTTTTTTTAATATCCAAAATACATAAATATTTTAAGGCAATTTTTTACAGGGGGGAGGAAGTATGATTTAGTCCCCACTTTCCAAGGATGAAAACCCCTTATTTGTCTCTTCTGTAAGAAATGTCAAAATTTTGCAGTAATTTACCTTAGAATTTGTCCAAAATGATGCACCAAAATGCATCTAAGGACCCTCAAATATACAAACTTTTTCCCAAAGGAACCCTTATTTGTCTTTTCTATGAGCAGTGGCGTAAACAGGGGAGGGGGGCCATTGGGCCATGGCCCCACTCACTGATGCCAATTTGTTTTAGTTCCTAAAAATACGTAAATTTTGAAACACAAATTTTACTTCAAAAGATTGCATATGTTGCACCATATTGCATGTAAGGATACCTTAATTTTCAAAAACTTTCAAAGGGGGGGGGGAGCTGATCCCATGGCTCCCCTCACTGATGCCAATTTTTTCTTTTTATTTCCTAAAAAAAAGGAAATTTTGTAACAAATTTTACTTCAAAAAGTAGCATATTTGGCACCAGATTGCATGTAAGGACACCTAATTTTTTCATGTGTTTTCCACCCCCTCCCCTTATTCCCCCCAGACCGGCAATCACACAACATACTGGATGCCCCCCTGGGAGAAATCCTGGAAGGCCACTGTAAGAAATGTCAAAAATTCGCAGTAATATACCTTAAAATTTGTCCAAAATGATGCCCCAAATTGCATCTAAGGACCTTTAAATATCCAAAACTTTTCCAAAGGGGAGGGGACACCCCTCCCCTTAGATCCCTCTCCCAGGATTGCCATCCAAAGCAAGGTTCAGCCCCCCAATATGACCTAGTATAATCATTTTGCTGTCTAAATAGAGTTTATGTAAAGAAGGAATCAACTGCAACTTGTCAACAAGAGCGTTGACATAAAGTCCTCGTTTGCTGCTCTGTGACGTATTTACATCCAACCATTCAGAAATAGCCTAGTAACCATTCAGAAATAGCCTAGGTAACTAGACAGACTGCATAATTTCCTACTATTAAACAAAGAAGTTAGTAACCCAAAATCAGATGATTTTTGACCCAATCTGAGTAAAAATTGTGAAGAATCTGTTTTCAACGGATTTTAGTAGGTAAAGGTGTCTAGATTTACCAAAAGAAAAAAAAAAGATGCCGCCCGTGTCGGCTGGGGAACTTCAAAATGGCGTCCAAAATTGCCTTCGCATGCAATTTTTTTTCATAGGATGGGTAGGACAAATTATGAAGTAATCATATTGAACGTTGCTTGAGTGGATTGAGAAAGTGATACTTAGATTTAAGTAAGTTCAGTCTGAATGTAACCTTCGTTTTTGGAATTTTCGTTCGTGAGGGCCAACCTTAAATGCCTTCCAAACACCAACCTTCATTGGTTTTAATTTTGACACACCTACATTTGAAGTAATTAGGAAATTACAGTATGAACCCCAGTATGCCCCGATACGTGCCTTTGTTATTAGGTATAAGCCCAGTATGGGGTCATGTTTTACATTCTTCATGTTAAACTATTGAAGCTAAACTTTAATCAAACAGAGATGGGTCTAACAGTTCACAGTGATCACTCGTGACGTCATTTGAGACAGAGAAAATAGAATGTTGTGGTGCCGCAAATATTTGCCCATAGTAACGGTACATATAATAATTTGGTCCATTTTGACTTGCTTCATATTACATACAAAATAACACAGTTAATATCCACACGGACTGTGTGGCTGTAGGACCAAAATTAAAACTTGACAAGATTTCTTCAAGATCAAGGTGTAAGAAGTTCAATATTCTTTCCATAAATTTGTTGAGGCATGTGGACGGTATTTTGACTTGGGATGAGGCTCACGAGTTTTCACTACTTCCAGTAGTACATTATTTGCGACTCAACTAAAAACTTTCCCCAACATTGACGAGGAATTCCCAAAGAAGAGGGCACCTAGGTTTACCTTAACGATGCCAAATGCTCCAGATTGGCGTGGTACATCAATTCCAAATGCATTAGGAACCTGACTTGTGACTACGTGACAGGAAGCCCCCGTCGTTAAAGCTTGGATGAATGACTTCGATAAGTATACAGATACAAAACCCAAGCGTAAAAAGCCCATTAAACTCTGTCGAGATAAAACCAAGAACAATGCTTTAAGATCTCTCTCTCTCTCTCT
>WURT03653266.1:3187-18848 GCA_009936505.3 Holothuria glaberrima
ATATCTTGCATGGTCATCTATCAAGGTATGTATGGCTTGATTTGACCATACAAAACTTGATATGTATATCTGGCATGGTCTTTCATCAAATTAAATATGGCTAGATATGGCCATATGCTTACTGATATGTATATCTTGCATGGTCATCTATCAAGGTATGTATGGCTTGATTTGACCATACAAAACTTGATATGTATATCTGGCATGCTTTTTCATCAAAATATGTTTGCCTGCATATGGCAATTTGAAAATTAATATATCATCTACATTGGTCATCTCTCAAGTTATAGCCTACCTGGCTTATTATGGCCTTATAAAACTTGATATGTATATCTGGCATGGTTTTTCATCAAAATATGTTTGCCTGCATATGACAATTTGAAAATTAATATGTCATCTAGCATGGTCATCTATCAAGTTATAGCCTATCTAGCTTGTTATGGCGCTATAAAACTTGATATGTATATCTGGCATTGCTTTTTATCAAGTTATATCTGGCTTCACATCATCCTTACCTATCCTCTTCGTGCCGACTGGCACACAAGGCCTCCACGCTCTTTTTCCAGATAACCCTATCCCTAGCCTCTACTCTAGCTTCATCCCAAGTTCTCCACGCAAATTCCTTTCTTTCTTTTTCTACTGTTTTTCTCCATGATGTTTTTGGTCTTCCAACTCTTCTTCTGTCGTCTGGTTGCCATGTCAATGCGGTCATACAGTGGTGCCCCTTGTCTTTTCTCAATATGTGTCCCAACCAGTTCTATTGTTTTCTTTTCACTTCAAAGCTGATCTTTTTCACTTGTGTTATCTCGCTGAGTTCATCGTAGGGGATGATGTTTGGCCAAAATACTTGCATGATTCATTTCAGACACTGATATTGAAATGAGTCCAGTTTCTTTTCATCGCATCTATTCATTTTCCATGTTTCACAGCCATATAACACGACTTGTCTAACAATGGTTTGGTAAAGCTTTACATCATAGCCATGTCAAACTAGAATGAACATATCAAGATACTTTTATCTGGTTTTATATTTGACTATAAAGCTTTATATTGGCCAAATTTACCCAGATGTGGAGCCACATATACATTTTGAGTAAATTCCTTGTTACTAAGACGTTCGCGCTATTGTGTGCTATGTATGCTAAATAGCACACATTGCCGTTCAATCGTGACACAATCTATTGACGTGGTAACCTTTTTCAACTGCGCATACGCGCACGTAGCAACAATCGAGCTGCAGCAACACACGCGGACTCAATTACCAGTCTCACAGCAACATGCGGGAAAGACTTCGAACTTATTTAACCCAGGCCTACTTCAGGGAAAAAGTGTACGTGAGAACTAGGCGTACCCTAGGCTATAACGGATCATGCTTTAAGAGTGATTCCTTGCCTCTGGGATATAGTATAAAAGTACTGTAGTACAGTGATTTAAAATTGGCACAGTTTTCATTATGGAGTTTGCATAAAATTACTGTGTTGACATTTATGAGCAGAATAAAAGATCAATGAGCAGTGATCAAACATAGTCTCTCAGATTCACCAAAGGTTACCCAGTTCTCAAGTGAGATAGGCTATGCTTACAACGTATTGACCTTTTGACCTCTGATAACTCAAATGGGCTGGCTTTGACCTCCAAATTTCATAAGGATTATCGGCACAACATGGTTCATCAGCACACTTAGTATGAGATCCTTGATTGTTTAGCCTTTTGAGATATCATTTTAAGCCCTTTTCAAGCTTTTCTCATTTTGACAAAAGCGACCTCTTATTCAATATAGGTGATCCACAACCCTTCTTGATGTATAGTGTGTTTCATGGTTTTGACCTCAGTGACCATGGTAACCTAAAATGACCTTTGACCGTTCACCAAAACACTCAATGGGACTATCTACTCCTCATGAGCCATACGTATACCAAGTATGGGATCCCTCGTGGTTACCCTTCTAAAGATATCATGATTATGAGTACTTTTCAAGTTTACATTAATTGACCTCTGCTAATTGAGAAAAATTGAGTTTGTGAGCTCCATAGAAACAGTAGGGATGTAGTACTGAATATGGGACAGTCACATACCAAGTTTGATATCCTTCAAGCTTACCCTTCTTGAGATATCGCATTATAAGGTTTTCATCATGACAGACCTCTAATGACCCCAAATGACCTTTGACCTCCATGAAGAACAATGAAGAACAATAGAGAACATCTAGTCAGTACGAGTCTTGAGAATGCTAAGTATGCGATCCTCACTGTCACTCTTCTTGAGATATCGTGTTTACAAATACTTGACTGTTTGACCTTCATTGACCCCAAATTACCTTTGACTATAGGGACGTAGAACTTAATATGATACATCTAGGCCTACATGCCAAGCGTGTACTTAATCAAGCTAGTCACCCTTCTTGAGATATGTTTTCAAAGTTTTAAACTTTCACCTCTGGTGACCCCAAATGGCTTTGGCTGATCGAGCTCCCTAAATATAGCTCACCCGCATACTAAGTATGACACTGAGTTATCTGCGTTTCCCTTCTTAAGATATCGTGTTAACAAGGTTTTTAGTGTTTGACCACTGATGAGACCTCACATGACCTTTGAGATCTACCAAAACCTGCAAGGTACTTTTCATTTAGTACTGTTCATCCACGTAAAAAGTATGAGACCTGTCTGAATTTGATTTATTGAAATATTGTAATAACAAAGTTTTCAGTGTTTGACCTCTGGTGACCTCTTAAGACCTTTGACTTCCACCACAAACGATAGAGTTCTTTTTCTAAATACGGTGCACTAACATGCCGAACATGGCACTAATCTGAGTTTCCTTTCTTGAGGTATTGCGTTAACGAGCTAAGTGTCACAAATGCACACAAATGCACACAAACACATACATAGACAAACATGCCCGTATGAATGCATGGATTCCTTGACCTCACGGCAAGGAATCAAAAACTCGGTTCCTTTTTTTTTTTTTTTTTGTTCAAGTGGAAATGGTTAAACACTGTTTTCTAAACTTAGAGGAAGATTTTTAGTCCTGTCTCCATACAATATTGGTACGTGTAGTTTTAGGCCACAGTAAAATGCCATTGACAAAATCGACGCACACCAAAACGCTATCACATAATATTTTTCATTGCTATTTGGAAGAGGGTCCACTGGTCAATCTAGGGCAACTACGGTGCCTGAGGCAAAAACAGCTAAGTTGATCTCATGACCGGTCCGTTCATGTGTCCTCAGATCTGTCCAGCGATTACAAAACATTACAAAGTGCTAGTAGTTTCTTTGGGCACATTACCAACTTTGTCGGCTGGGCAACTCCAAATCGGATTGGTGTAGATGGTGGGGGAAAATGGTGGTGGTGGTGATAATGACTGGTGCCCGAGGGGCGATGGTCCATCTTATCATTTCCCATATTATGAATACGCCCTGTAACTGTTCCGTCTTCTGCAACGCAATCTTTAAGTTAGTACGCTACTTAATTATGAACAACTGACGGGGAGTAGACAGTGAGCGTCAGACTACAACTCGTTTTCATTCCGAGACAGACAAGTTCTACAAAATACAATACAGCAAAATTCAGTAGAACCTCTAACTCCCTAGATTTTAACCAAGACTGGATGACTGAGCCCATACTGTTTTCGGTAAAGGTCACCCACAGTTGAGAATATTTCAGTGCATTTGCCGCACGGTATGGTAATAGGAAAGTTACTCCAATGAGTTAGGGGGAGGCAAATCCCCGGGCACCGGGGCTATAAAGGACGCAAAGGAATGGATACTTTCCACAAGATACTTTATTCGCATAGCTATTTTGGCTGCATTTGGCATACCCTCGGTCAGGGGCATCCCAATCCACTTTCGCCCAGGTGACCCTGAACCAAAGTTACACTACTGTATGCTAAACGACTAAGACATGGATGCTCAGGGGCGTAACCAAGTGGGGAGGGGGTATGACTCCCACTTTTGAAAGTGGAGGGATTGTGTCACCGATTGTTCCCCACACATTTTCCATAACGCTGACGAAAATAATGAGCAAATGTTTGATACCAGCTTGCAATACAGCCGATTCAATGAAATCAAACTAGAATAGGTGAAAGCAGCAATTTAATGGATTAAAATGCTTGTAAAATGCCCCAGGTTATCATTGTCCACAAAACATCTGGCTTCTAACTTTTTCAACTTTTCCTCTCTTGATACTGGTTTCGCATTTCGTTCTTCAAATAGTTCTGGTAAAGGTCAGCCACCCCACCCCCACATTTGCGAATCTGCTGACACTGTTATGAACGCAAGACCATGTGTCTGGCAAACGGTTGGAACGATCCCAGACATGTCATCCTCCATAATGGCCAGTCTCCCCAAAAGTTGATCCATTTTTCCTGTCAATGAGTACAGACTACGTCACTGTGAAAGTCACCGAACTTTTCGCTTGCTAGCTTCGCTCAGTGAGTCATTCATTTTACCAAACAAATACTAATTCAGCACTGCGATCTTTATAATCAAGTGTGCTCCTTTTGCCAAATTTCATGACTAGGAATTATGGTAGCTTATCAGTCTATTATGTGGAATTTTCTTTGACATCCTCTGCTCCACGTCGCCCTACTGAGTCCTCGCGATTGTCGCCTCCAATTCCAATTACCATCCTTTCCACATCCGTAATTTTTAGGTAGCAACATCAAACAAATATGCCACCAGAGAGGGTTCGTGTCCCTCCAGTCTGCAATCCCACACCATAAAAATGCTGAATACTGGTTCCATATGAACATTAACTATAATTAGTTCAATCATACGTACAGCGTGGGATTTCCGTCAGTTATATGTGCAAGCAATACAGGAGGCAAAAAATATTTTCCCTTCCAAGCGATAACAATGAATAATATTTGTCTAACTTGTCTTCTTGGAAACCGTAGATTTTTTAAAATATGAAATCTTAAAAAAAGCTGCAGCTGTTTACATACAGGCTTACAAGGAAACTGGCGCCAGGTGGGGCACAGGGGACTATGGAAGTCGTGAGTCGAGGAAACCGTCTGAATATTCACACAACGATCAGCAAACATTTCAGTTTTTGCAAAATTATTAGAAGTCAACTTAAAGCCATGTCACAAGTCAACTCGATTCATTAACATTTCATGTCAAGTCGAGTCAGTACTTGCAGGTAGTGGGCCACTAATTCAATGTTCTTACACCGAAAAATATTGACTGACAAATTTTATCCCTTAAATATTTTTATGAGAGCTTGTTTCTGACCATGGTACTTTAAAAATGTGATCAATTTTCATACGGTTTTTTGTAGACAATGAAATGAAATACAGACTGTGCAAAATTCAAGACAATTTGACAAATTTTGGTGCCATTTTTTTTTTATTGTATTACTCCGGCCTGTGAAGTGCTGTCTTTGAGTAGGCATCAGGGCTGGAAATACGTACCTATCATTCAAGCGTTTCTAGCTCAAAATTTCAATGGTCATGGTATGGAAATTTGAAAGTACAATGAGAGTCCACATTTTGAGCTTTAACCAGAGGGGTGACATGTCCAGGTTGAAAACTTCTACAAGGATTAAGGGGGTGGGGGAAGTAGCTTGTTTTAGTTTGTAAGTCAATGGGGACAATAATTAGTGATGTGCTACCTGCAATCGTGATGATTCATGTCAAAATATGTTCACTAGTCAATTCGAATCAAAAAGGCTGTTTTGAAAAAGTCAGTTTCGACCGAGTTCAAGTCATTGTTTGATCTAGTGAATTGTCATGCAAAACATAGTTAACTATTCTTAGCTCGGGGAAGGGCGTAACATTTCAGACCACCGTCTATAGGAGCGATCTTAGATTAAGACCTGTTGCCCTCCCTTTTAAGCTTTGGACCATTTGAACGTCCTTAAATGTCATTTGATACCATATTTTGCGAAGTGTTGGAAGTAAATTTATTGAAAATGTTTGATACGTTTATTGAAGTTTGATACATTTCACAGAAACATAAAAAGTGGCTTTCGCCTTTGGAAGTACGGGCGGAAGCAGACTTTAGCCCTTATCCTGTGCCACTTCATAAGCAGGAACCATACTTTTTTGTGCATCATCTTCACTACTAGCGTCATACAGCGACGAAACGATGAGCCTGAGGGCCCCGGCTCCTGGACCCAAAGGGCCCCTATATCTGGAGGTCTAGTGGCGTCGCCAGAGGTTGGCGATTGCGGCACTATAGAAGATGGTGCTTTAAGCCCATCCTAGATACATTTGGCCAGAAGGTCAGTGTAACTTATGCGTTTTTTATTTATTTATTTTTTTTTGTAAATTTAAGGTGGCTTAGCTGCAAAATGCAAGCATCCTAGGCAAATCTTTCAGTTAATTATATGCAGAGAAATTATCATTATTTAGTGATGTTTTGACTGTGACATGGCACTCGTTACAAAAAAAATGTGTAACGACAAATGCATACTGCAAATGATACCGTATATGTTAATCATGTCATAACATTGCTCTAAGATTCTCTACTGATGCGGGGTCAGTGGAGAGGTCGGAGTTGTACATTTTTTCGGAAAATTGTTTTGGTTACAATAATGTATTGTTGTCCCAATAACAGTTACAGATACGGAGTGTGTACCGTGATGAATGAGCGCGAAGCGCGCGGAAATTTTGCATTGAAAATCGTCCCCATAACAAAATTTGCGTGCAGACTTTGCACTGAGACCCTTTAAATTCCTAGCAAACTGCATCAGTCAATTAAAAGGCGATTCTTCCCCCTGAATTCCACTACTTTGCATTCTTGCAATGCCCTGCTTCTCCATAATGACTCCAATGCACAAGAACAATCGGCGTAATTGTATAGAGCCCTCACCTTTGAGATGATTAAACATGGCTATGCGGTGAGGCTGCATGAGCGCGGAGGGCGCGAAAATTTTGATACTTTGATTGTTGATGTGTCCAAAGAACTCACTGTTCATTTCCATTCCTGAAGCAAGGAATATTTTGTGTACAATCCCAATTTCTTGGACCTTGAATTTGGGCCTTGAAAAAGCCTGGCTTTTTTCTGTGCATCAGTGCAGTGGGGCCCATTTTGGTCGGGGCCCGGCTCAGCACGGTCCGAGCCCATAGGAGTTACGCCACTGGCGTCATATAAGTAATTTATCTACCTCTTGAAATTTGATACTTTAGTTAATCCGTAAGGAAGTGCCTTTAAACAAGGGGTTGCTATAGATGCTAGCGAAACCCTGTTCAAAGGGATTTCCTTCTCTAGCAACTCCCTGCTTAAAGTTCCAATAAATGGATTTCACACGAAGTCACGCGATTGCGATTGCCCTGCAGTGAAGAGCAAAACACAAGCGCAGCAAGCGTATTTACAGCACATGGTACAATGTGACGTAACTTGCATGTTATCAAGTAAGAAGTGTTTTTTCCCCCACTTAGTAAAATTTTGAACACAAGTACCGAAATCCATAGGACAGAAAACCATAAAAATGATCTCTGACAACTCTAAATGACCTTTTCGTAGAAAGAAAGAAAAATTTGTTTTTAACGTTTTCAAGAAATTTCCGACCCGCAGCTTTCAAGACCACCAAAAAAGTGCCACCAAACCTACCAAAATTTGAATAGTCCATGCATGACTGCACAAGTAAGCCTAGGCAACTGCCTGCATTGGGCTTAGTCGATCTCGTAGACTAAAAATAACGTTGACCAGCACAAAAATAATAGACGGAATCCTCGACATGTTTCAAGTTCTTTCTGCTTTGGCACGACATAAAAGAAAATCGACTTTTTTTGTTCTAGCCTTACTGTACTGTAATAACTGACTTTTGTATTTGGGTTTCAAAATGTAAACTCAGTGCCGTATTAACTTGGCTCTTTGCCTCATATGCAAAGGTGCGGACAGAAGGAAACACTTGGAACTATGGCAAGCTAAATGCTCAATAATTCGAAAAACATGGATTATCGACCGAAAAACCATGTTTATCAACCGAAAAACCATGTTTATCGACCGAAAAACATGGTTTATCGACCGAAAAACTTGGATTTTCGGTCGATAATCCATGTTTTTTGCTGAAAAACCATGTTTTCGGCCGATAATCCAAGATAAACCGATAAACTTGGATTATCGACCGAAAAACCACGTTTATCGGTGATAAACATGGTTTATCGCCGATAAACTTGGATTGTCGAAAAACCTTGTTTATCGTCGAAAATCCATGTTTTTCGACCGATAAACACGGTTTATCAGTGATAATCCAAGTTTATCGACCGATAAACATGGTTTATTGGTGATAAACTTGGATTATCACCGATAAACATGGATTTTCAATTGAAAAACCTGGTTTATCAGTGATAATCCAAGTTTATCGGCGATAAACCATGTTTATCGGCAGATAATCCAAGTTCATCGCCGATAAACCATGTTTATCGGTCGATAAACCATGTTTATCGGCGATAAACTTGAATTATCGACCGATAAACCTGGTTTATCGACCGATAAACTTGGATTATCACTGATAAACAGGGTTTTCCAATTGAAAATCCATGTTACTTGTATGGTAAGCTAAATGCTCAATAATTCAAAAAATGGATTACCGACCGGAAATCCATGTTTTTCGGTCGATAAACCATGTTTTTCGGTCGATAAACCATGTTTTTCGGTCGAAAAACCATGTTTTTTTGGTCGATAAACATGGTTTTTCGGTCGAGAATCCATGTTTTTCGAATTATTGAGCATTTAGCTTGCCATATGGAACAGAAGAAATGTCATGTTTCAGCGAAATAGTTAAATAGCTTTCTTAAAAAGTACCCACTCTTGAGGTCTACATGTATCAAAATGCTACGGGAGCGTGGAAGGGGCATGAGAATGAAAAAAGAACTATCTCGGCAAAATGACAATTTTTCGAATTTTGCCAATTTGATGAGGTGTTCTAACTCGCTAAAATTACAATATTCCGAATTTTGCCATTTTGAAGAGTTCATAGATCTCGTCAAAACGTCAATTTTCCTAAATTATGTCCTTTTTGAAAAGATCCTGAATAACGACAAAATGACAAATTTCAGATTTTTGTCATTTGAACGACTTAATTAACTCGTCAAAATGTCAATTTTACGAAAAGTGTGATTTTGCCACGAAATACTCTTTCTTTTGGATGTCTCTTCTACGCTTCCGTAGAATGTGCCATTTGATTTGCAAAACTGCCAATTTTTCTAGAGAAAGAGAGGTTTAATCCTGGGCTTTATATCTCGCGCCTCCTGTCCACGCTTCCTAGATATCTTCACCTTTTACGTTTTTCCGTAAATCATGACTTGTGTAAAATATTTACTTCGGGGCTCCAAGGAGCCCCAGTCCAGTACTCTGCACAAAACACATACCTTCTGTCTGTTCATTTGCCACTGCCCCACTCACCTGGTTCCCCCTTTCGGGAAAGGAAAAATTAAAAAAAAAATTAAAAAAAAGGGCAAAATATAACAATTAATTCAAATCTTAATTTCCCATCTAAGCGATCTATCTCCAGAATGCAATGCCATGCTTGTGTATCTATTTGCTGACGATAACAAATATTGCTACCCCACAAGTAGGCTATTACCGTTGATTAAAATTAATGCTAATTGTGGCCTATATACCTCGTTTATACTTATTAACGTGATTCTCATCATAATATCATAAATCTGAACTGTCAATTAGCCTATATTTACTTTCGATTTTAATTTTTGCATGGTATTTTTAATTCGGATATATGCAAAGATCCCAAAACATACAATGTTGAGATGCAACTAAAAAGTCCTGGGAAATGCTAGTTCCGGCAATTAATGGGAGGAAGGGGAATCTGTGGCTAATATTTTATTGAAGAATTGCGGGCCAACTTATGGTGGCCTTTCGCTTAGATTTACCGCATATTAGCCATCAAAGTAATGTCCAACCAGGTTCGATTGATACACTGAAAAGCTGCACAACAGGGAACAACCTCTCCCTTACTATAATTTTACGCGATAGTAACAATAGTGACGAAATTTCAGTCATTCTACTACGGCGTCGCAAAGGGGCAACATTTCTGCGGAAAACTTGATTAGTGTAGAGATCAGCTAAAAGTTTTGCAAAAAGCTTCAAAGTAAAAGGTAAAACAGTATAGGTTTTGTGTCCTAATATATGATCGGAGGAAATGTACATACTAGACCTGAATATCCCCTCCGATTTGGACAGTAATCCCCCCTCGGCTCCTACATTGTTATTTTCTTAACAAATTTGCACTACTTATAACTCTTTGGCGCAAATTTTTCCTACTGATAACATTCATTGGAAGTTAAGATATGATTTGATCACTGAATGTAAGCTCTGTGTTTTTGCGTAGGCATTTTAAAAATGGATATGTATAGCAAAATGCGGAAATCTTGGCGGTGACTCGATATCACTCTCAGCAGGGTTCACATTGAGTTAAAAAATCGGTCGTAACTTTTCATAAAGAATATATATGTATCTTACGACGCCCCAGAATCATAGGCGTAGGAAGCTGTTCGAGACTGGGGAGCTGAACCTTGTCCTGGGGGGAGGGGTCTAAGGGGGAGGGGTGGACCTTAGATGCAATTTGGTGCATTACTGGACTAGTTTTAAGGTAGATTACGGCAAAAGTTTGACATTTTTTACAGAAAATTTTTAACAAATGTTTTGGAAAATTTTTGGTTATTTGAGGGAAATTAGATGCAAGTTGTTGCATCATATTGGACAAATATTCGTCATCACAATGTATATTTTTAGTGTGGTGTTATTAAAATTCTCACTTGGTGACTGCTCTTGGCTTGACATCAAAGTTTGAAAATTTTAAGGATGCGGAGTAGCTCACATTCCACACAATGCAGAGAGAGAAAGAGAGTGTGTTTAGATTACACATTATGGCCTTTTAAGTTGCCAGGACATGAATAAAATACGTTTGTGTCTTGCACAAGGATGATCTTTACTTAGTTATGGGCGGAGCTACAAGTTGCATAGATGGGAGAACTATTTTGGATGATGAGAATTGCCCTTAATGTAAGTTACTGCAAATTTTTTATAGAAAATTTTTGACAATTTCTTTGGAAAATTTTTTGATGTATGAAGACCTTAGATGCAACTTGGTGCATCATTTTGGACACATTTTGAAGGAAAGTACTGCAAATTTTTGATATTTTTTCAGAAGGGACAAATAAGGGGTTTTCGTCTTTGGAAAGTGGCCATGGGGGGGGGGGCTGAAGCATACTTCAGCTCTCACAATTTTCGCTGGGGGCTATCGCCCCAGCCGACCGCTTCCTACGCCCTTGCCCAAAATATTTGGTCGTAATTCATACAACTCCTGTCGTATAAACAACCACGGCTTTGTGAAATCCGGCGACCGGCCTACACCGATTTACAAATAGGCCTAATGGGAATGTTGCTGGTTTATTGTGTTTCCTATAGGCCTAAGTGCTAGTTTACGTAAATAAAACTATTGGGACGTTAAAATATACATGATTTGAAATGAATTTGAATGCCAACTGAAAGAACATCCCTGGTAAGTAAGTTTCTATTGAACTTCTTGTTGCATTTTTGGTCGTAACAATTAGCTACTGTGGATTTAATTTTTTACGACGGAACCTTAATTATGGTCGTGAGTATGCAATCAGCTGTCGTAAAAATAAATAAATAATTAAATAAAAAAAATAAAAAAACGTCGATTTCGGCGTAAAACGCGAACCCTAACCCTGAGTGTTTACGCATTGATCACCTATTACGCTAATACGATGGGAAAATAATTCACAATATGTGAATCATTGAAGAGTGATGTTAAGCCACCGACAAGATTTGATGAAACAAAATTTAGCACTCGTAATCAAAAATCGGTATTTTCAACTGATTTAACATCTGCCATCTTCAGTCACTCATAAGTCGGACGGTCAAGTTTTATTCCTTCATTTCAATGTGTGAGGCATATGTTCCAACCTGTTTGTTAACAGATTATTAAAATGATTACAATTTATACATGAAATTAAAATTTATACAACGCACGGGGCCTTAAGTTTGAAAGTTACGTATTAGGGCAAAGGATAAGATGAAATTTCTTCAAAATATGTAAAACATGGAATCAAAGATGCACGAAATTAGGTAGAAAGTACTCGTGATATATTCTGTTAGGTGAAAATTGGATACGATTGCCGCTGGCTCGTGAATATGGGAATAAACCATCGTATAGGCCAATATATCTCCCTATCTACTTAGAAATGACTAGGTAAGTAGATGATAGCTATAGACAATTTAGGAACAGCAACCTAAAAAGATTTCGTTTCGGCCTATTGAGCGAGTTCCTATATTTTCCACAATATATATTCTTTGAATTTGACGGAAAGAATTAGCCCTGGTAACCCTCTCCTGATAACATCAGTCCCCTTAAAAAAGAAATTGGTATTGGTTGCTAATTCTGCGAAATTCTTCTTAGTGTGAGAAGTTTAAAAAAGGAAAAAGCTGACTCTTAAAGACAGATACTCGTCACACTAAGTATGACTTTTACTTGGGGATAGGCAAAAGTCTCCATTGGTGACTGCTCTTTGATTGACATCAGATGCAAAGTAGCTCAAATTACCCAGCATGATCGCAAACAGTGCTCTGATTACACATTGGGGTCTTGTATGTTCATTCGGATATGGCTTTAAGCAATAAACTACGTTAATGTCTTCACAAGGAGAAGCTAAAGACAGTTATGGGCGGGGCTATGACTAACTTATTTGGGACAATTGGAATTGTCTGGGATGAGGAGATTTCCCATTTAGGGAGCAAGGCTGTAGACTCATGCATCTTATTCTAATGACAGCCTGATTCATGCAATCAGTAGGCCTACTGTACTCGCGTTCAGTGGCGCACGCGGGGGGGGGGGGATTGGGCCATGCCCCCTTCCTCACGGATGCCATTTTTGTTTTTAGATCCTAAAAATACGTAATTCTGTAACACAGATTTTACTTTAAAAAAAAGGTAGCGTATGTGGCACCAGACTGCATGTAAGGACACCTAATTTTTCAAAATTTTTCAAACATGTGTCGAAAAACGTCTAATTGTGGGCATTACGTGTTCAACATATAACACCGAACCATCACCTTGAACCCTAGAAACAAGTTAAAAACTTTTTGACGCCCACTTTGTTTGCACTTTTCAACTATAGCATGTTCATATAAGTGTACGTGACTACTTAAGAGTGGGTGGTGTAGCAGCACTTTGTGCGACAATAACGCACCTTCTGCCCGAACATGGCAAATTTTCTGCCCGATGGGAGCTGTAACTCGACAACCCCAACCCCAACCCGCCTGATACGTATATGGAGATGTTTAGAAGTCGCTGTATCTTTATGAATTAACATTCTAAGAGTGTGTACTATATTTGCACATGTCTGGCAACTTTTGTTGTCTTTCTTCCACGAAAGAAGATATGAAACGATATATATTTATACATCGAGGCTGTTTATTAATATTTCCGAGCTTTTTCATATCCATCCAATATTGATGAGTTATAGAATATGCATTTAGATGCATCTAAAAGCTGTCTTAAAAAGTTTTACTGGCCTTGTCTGATAATGGCGTGTTACACTAAACACCTTAGTTAGGTGGCACTGGACACTAGCTCGTTAAACAATTGCTTTTCTGGTGTCCTGTCCGTTTTTGTATTTCTGATACAGTATGTTTTTGTATTGACGAAATAAATAAATAAATGAAATGAAATAAATGAGGTGGGCATCAAAAGCGGGTTGCAATTTGCAAAGGTATTGAAAGAAAGCTTGTAAAGTCCATTCCACGACATAACCGCACTAAACTGTGGCATTATGATCGTCGTGGTATAAAATGCAATTTATCACAGTCAGTTATTCTGCAAGAGTTGATGTTGCGTGAATACCACTTTTCTTAATCGTAAAAAAACTGTCAAGTTAAGTGCAAACTTCTAGGCAAACTCTCACATTGTATGGCGTCCTAAATTGGTAGACAACATGTGGTGTAAACTGTTGTTGTCAGACGAGTGTTACGGTTTAGAAAGAATGGTCAGACATTTACGGAAGCGTAGACGGGACATGCGAATAAAAAAGAACTATCTCGGCAAAATGACAATTTTCGTAAAACTGACATTTAGACGACTTAAATTAACTCGTCAAAATGACAAAAATCTGAAATTAGGTGATTTGGTCAAATTTTCAAAATGGCAAAATTCAGAAAATTGTCATTTTGTCGAGATAAAACAACTCGTCAAAATAGCAAAATTCGGAAAATTGTCATTTTGTCGAGATAAAACAACTGGTCAAAATGGCAAAATTCGGAAAATTGTCATTTTGCCGAGATAAAACATCTCGTCAAAATGGCAACATTTCAGAAAATTGTCATTTTGCCAAGATGAAACAACTCGTCAAAATGTCAAAATTCGGAAAATTGTCATTTTGCCGAGATAAAACATCTCGTCAAAATGGGCAAAATTTCCGAAATTCAATTCTACGGAAACGTTAAGGTGCCGTCAAAATGTTTCCATAAATGCTTAGCAATTCTACAAAATGATAATTTTTTCACTCACTATCTCACAATTTTGCCAAAAAATGATGAATCACTCATTTACCAGAACATTTCATTTCAACATTTTGCAACAAAAAAGGACGAATTAACGAAGTTATTACATCTTAGCAATTCATAATTTTGCAGCAAAATGATTAATTGTGCAGTTATCAGAAGATATCATTTCAACATTTTGCAGAAAAGTGACGAATTACGAAGATAGTGCCACTTAAAAATTTAACATTTTGTTTCTCTATGACTATGTGTTAGCGGCAATCCGACCTCTTAAAGCGGGGGGGGGGTAACTAGAGTACCTTTATAGGGAGAGTAGCGACAACTTAAATTTGGACGCCATTTTGTTTCCATTGGCTAAGTTTCTAGCATACACTCCACAATGACTCCCGAGTCCCATGTAAGAGCTGGGGGTTTAATTTTTATCGTTTCTGGTGACAATGGAACGGGAGGGGTAGAGTATCGCGTGACAAATATGTTGGTTCCCAGTCACGGTAAAATGGGTCAGGGGAGGGGGGACAATGGCCCTAGGGGCCATTTCATTAGTTCCTATTTTTATGCGTGGCACGTATGAGCGATTATCTTTTCCTTTACACTAAAAGTTCACAACATGTTTCAACATTTGTTATGTGATGTCACGGTGGAGAACCATATGACTGGGAATTATGCGACGAAGTCCCTTTGGGGGCGCAGGGTGGGGCAAGAGGCCCTTAGATTTTGACACCAAATGGACATTTCGATGGTACAATGTACCACATTCAGAGAAGAAAAAGGGTTTCCTCTGTTTACACAGTATGTCACTGGGGTGTCTTGGCCAAGTTATAAGGCCCTAACTGTAGGGAAACCTAGTGCCTGAACCGAAAATACATTACTTTGAATCATCACTGGGTCTATTCACTTCAGGTGGATAATAGCTAGGTATGCATATTTTAGGCATAAGGTTCAGAATACGTTGCAGCTTGATAATCGATTAAAGGTTTCGGACCCTATTTGGGTAAAAGGGCACGGAACCACACAAATACATTAAGTCACACTTAATCACTTTTGGGCTGTTTTATTTGTCATTATACAGGTATTTTGCATTTAAATTGCACAGTCCGGGTAACATTTCCATATGGGATCCTTAGGGGCCCCATATGGACCAGCATATGGGCCCATATGATTTTGCATCCAAAA
>WURT03653277.1:0-18847 GCA_009936505.3 Holothuria glaberrima
TGCCCACTTTACATAACAATCTGTGACCTTGATGAGAACTGGAGGTATTTTTTGACAAAAATAAGTACTCTTTAATACGAGATATCTCCAGTTAGGAAATGATTATTGCTACGGGATTTGGAGGGCACAAATTGCAAAATTGTTCTCTTTCATATGAGACCCTTGTGAAATGCCACTGGAAATGCTCTTAAGGCTGTCTTGGGTAGTTGGGTCAAAAAGGTTAAGAATCGCTGCTGTCAACAAACACTTATGATAACGATGCATGATTATATTGGCTTTCGCAGACTACACGTGAAATCTGAACTCGTTTCATATATTATGTAGGAATAGTTACAGGCTCATAAAGTTTATTTAAGGATCATACTGACGTCTTGCGACAATTGTTTTGAGAAAATATTGATTAAAAATTAAAAGCAAACTCCCTTAACTGTAAAGACCTTTTCTAATCTTAGTTGCTTTCGATTTTGGTATGGCAGGGAGTCAGTAACCTTGAAAACGCGGTAGACCGAAACGAAGACTTGAACAAACGTTCATACATAGCTCATGCCAATATAATGTATGCCGTGAAAAACCGATCTCCTGACAGAAGGCTTGGAGTTGTTAGCTTGACAGAGGGAGAATGATGGGAAGCCGTTTTTTTCTTCTTTTCAAAGGTCCCAAAACGACGAATCACAGGCACAAAATTGCAAGTAAAGTCGCCCAATAGCAAAATCGCCCCTGACAAAGTCGCCCTTCAGGCTTCAACAATTCAACAAAGTCGTCCTTGAACAGAACTTAAGTAAAGACAGTACTTGCATGTAAAACTTGCAGTAATACGAAAAATAATTGTGTCTCCGTGAATAATAGGCTCGAGGACGTCGGCCTACAAGCTTGAGCTTGTATGAGCTGAAGGAAGTAAGCCAAAAGCCCATCCACGTGAAGCCTAAAAAATCTAGAAAATATTCCTTTCATAAAAATGTAAAATGTAAATTTATTTAAGTTATAAATTTTTTTCATGTTAACTATATTTTTATTATACCGGACTAACTAGCAGCCTAGTAGCTCGTCGTAATGTGGCCATTTTCATAATACTAAATGCGCGAGTACGTAATGTATGGAAGGTACGGAGTATTTACCTATTGTGATAATTATGATGATACCAGTATGTACGTTTTATACGTGCGTATCACAGTTATATGTAATTCTGTGTTGTGTATACGCATGCATAGCAACCGACCTACTACTGTACGTCGCTAGTTGCCCATATCCATTAAGGACTGCGTAAGCTTTCGTTTTTCACTGTTCATTTATCATTGAAGAATAATTGCTCCCATTTTTTCGTATTTCAAATGAGGGGCGACCTTGTTGAACTGAGGGAGCGACTGTGTAAGGGGCGACTTTGTCAGGGGGCGAGTATGCAAGGGGCGACTTTGTTAAGGGGCGGCTTTTTGGTTGAAGGGGCGACTTTGTAAGGGGCGACTTTGTAGAGCCGACTTTGTCAGGGGCGACTGTGACAGTCTCCATTGTTTATAAAATGTAGCGGACCACTAATTCAAATGTTCTTACGCCGAAAAGTATTGCCTGACAATTTAAGTCCCTTAAAAATTTTATGGGAGCTTGTTCAAACTGTGTTACGTATAAAATGTGATCCATATTTTCATGTAGTTTTTGTAGACAATGAGCTGCAATACAGACTGAAAAATTCAACTGAAGGGAATTTGATCAATTTAGTACCAGTTTTTGACTGTTTTACTCTGGCCTGTGATGTGCGATCAGGGCTGCAAACATGTACCTATCAATAAAGATACACTTTTACAATTACGTCTTTATATCGTTCTTGTGCCTAAGCGTGACAAATGATTAACGCAGAATGCAAGAATGAGAAATTAAACATACTTTTCGCCCATCCCTCTTCTTTTGAACACATATTTTACGAAAAAAAACTGTAGACTAACGGGCATACTTATTCATGCTTTCCTTCGTCAGAGACGTACATCGTAATGACTGAATGAAATTTGACGTGTCTTAGTGCAGACCGGCACAGTCTATGTGCAATTTTTATCATGAAAAAGATTTTCTAAAGCAAAATTTTCGCACGCATCGCGCTTAATCATATATGGTACACACTTAGTTCTTGTCCAGCCTTATCAAGACAAAAATACACAGAATTTTCGCTCTGTTCTGAGTTACACCTCCAACTTCTTGGCTCCGTCGAGCATCACGAGTAGATTACGAACAATCTAATTCGTATCGCGCTGTGCATGATAAGGAGTATCAGGGCCGGATTTACCTTTGGGGGCTGAGCACACACCCCCTGGGCAGACTAATATGAGGCCGGCTTCCACTATAATGGTAGGATAATTTCGACTAGATCAGTTCACGGTCAGACTGAATCGATCTTTAGTGCAGCCTTAAAATTATGCGAGACCGCCACAAATAAGGTAATCCACAATGTGGGATTTCCTCTGTTTCGTAGGGTGGCTACCCTTAGATTCAGTCTGGAATACTCTACCCCAAATATACAATAATGTAAATTTGTGGGGCCCCCTTTTATATTATTATTTTTAAATTTATAATGATGGCATATATATTTCCTACCTTCTCTATAGCAATAAATGAAAAAGGATAGCTAGTTCCCAACGAGACCACTCCTGGTGTGCGCGCAAAGCGAGCAAAAAAAAATTCTGGTATCAAGTATCTATTAAAATTTCGTGTATTTGAGGGTATCACCAAGTGGTGATTCCTGGTGTGATTCTTGCCTCCTCCTCGGTAGAATTCGGGAGAGCAAAGTTCCCCTTGCAAATTTTAAGGTTTTTAAAATAAACGGAAATTAGCCTATGAGAGTGAAGGTAGACTATTAAGTTATCTTCATGTTTATTGGATTCCTGTTGACAAAGGCAACGAAAATCGCAATTTTTCAGTTTTCGGACAAAAAGTATGATGAACAGATAATCGTTTGGGAATTGTATTAGAGGGAAATAACTCACGGATGCGGTAGTCCCATAGCCTGTTGAAAATGGATTTTAAAATGATATCTGTGGATTATATCTCCTAATAAGGCAGTCCTTCACACAGTTCAACAAAAAGTTGCACGTAAATCGCGCCCCCAAAATTGTAGTTTTTAAAACATTTTGTACAATTTTAGCCCCATGATTGACTGAACAAGTGACAGTAGGTCCTCGTTTTCATATCGATACAGAAACGATGTGTTTATGCATAACTTTTCAATACCCCAAATCTTATTGGGGGAGAAGCATACGAGAGGGCATAGGCAAAGCTTGTGGTTATATCCCCCCTGCCCCCTGCCCTTGCCAAGGCCAATGTTCCCGTGTCTCTGCGCGGTCCAACGGCGCTCACGGAACCGCATAGATGCATTTTTGTTCTTCTGTTCTGGCTGAAGATTTTCTGCTCGGGTTTTTTAACATACTATCAAGGGAGCCGCGTGCCGAGTCTCTTACAAGTTAACTCTCTAAGCTCATTCCATCCTTTAGGTCCCCATTATCATTTTAACATATAATTCTATCACCAACCCAATATTAACACCTTCAAACGTTGCTTTATACATCACGAGATCTCAAAAGGATAGAAAAGTGACATTTCCGGCCATGAGCGGCGATCCCATTGGGACAGGGGGGCATGTCCCGCCAATATTTGAGAAATCGCCTATTGACTTTGATTTTTTACACAGTAAATTATTTGAAAACGGGGTCCTGCCCCCTCCCCGCCTCCCCTCCAAAACTGAGCATAAATCGCGTCCCATGTTTCTGGCAATCTGTGGGGTACTTCCTGTGAAAAGGTACGCAGCGATGAGCACTCCTTTCTCCAGATATTTCTGCTCCATGGAGAGTTAATCCGCCGTTTACTATTTAGAGTCTGTACAAAGGCGACGCTAGGCGGAGGCAGGCGGCCATGGCTCTTCGTCGGGGAATACTGCTCCCTTCGGTCGAGGGAATTTTCCAAGGGGGGAGACAGTATAAAATTTAGTACGTTAATCCGAGACGGCGACTAGTCGCAGGACAGTTAAATTGTTTTTAAACCATTCAACTGGAAATCCCCGAATTTTCAAATTTCCTTCAGGCGAATTCCGCAATTTGCAGCACGCTATGAGCGCTGAAAATTTGTGTGCTGTCCTTCAGGCCACCCGACAATGTCACCGTTGTACGGGGATTCAGGTTGCTGCCCCCTGTTACACAGAAAACAAAAACTAGTCAGGATGCTACTGACTAATTTGACTGACTAGAAAATAAATTAGTCGGTGGATTAGTCAGTGATCACAAACTAGTAAGTTGATTAGTCGGTGGTCACACAGACTAATCCACTGACTAGTTTGTGACCACCGACCATCAGCCGACTAATTTATACTCTAGTCAGTCAAATTAGTCAGTAGAGGCACCATCCTGACTAGTTTTTGTTTTCAGTGTAGGGGGCCTACCGTCCACCCTTCCAACGGGAAAGCCCTGGTTCCACTGCTGCATCTACCATTAAGTATCCATTGTCTAAGCTTATTGCAACCTCCAGTTGTCGTCTATAGCACCACAAAGTGTTTTTTTTTTTACCATGAGTGTCTGCCAGAGTGCAGAAAACAGCTCTTTTGACTGTTCTGAAGAAACGTTATGAACTCTTGTAAACAGTGCCTTAAAAGATGGAAAAGCCGCCTTAAAATTCAAAGGCCTACTGATTTAGCTGTCTTTCTCCCCCTCTCACACCTCACGTGCAGCCCCTTTTTGAGCTGTATACAATAACCCCCAAATTGCGTTCAAGCTTGTAATAAAACTATGCAGGAGAAAATGCACTTTACTGTATAAAGAAAGAACCTCCGCCCGAATGCTAAGTCCTCAGTGTTGATACTTAGCATATACTCAATAAATCATGAAACTTGCTGAATTTCTTGGAATATCAAGGACAATTCTTATCGACCACTCGGATTGTTTTTAATTAAAATAGCGCATCGTAACACTGAAAAGGCAAACGACAAAGTCAAATGCCTCATGAGCTTCTTTATTCACCATTGCAGTGTCTTTTTAATATGCATGAGTTCAAACAACTATTGACCACAATTATATGAAACTAGGAGAAACTGAGATTTTTAGCACGTATGTAGGAAACAGTGGGATTTTGAAAATGTAATTATTTCATAGAAGCACGTGAAAATCAGTGAATCTTAACCCATCCGTTTGTAATAAAGATGAATATTTAACCACCGGTCTTAATGGCTCTTCTAAAAGGCGCTAAAGGGGTTGCTGTTTGATTAACATATGTGTAAAAACGTCCTCCTACAGAGCAAAATAAACGGAAGAAGACGTGAATCTCTAAGAGACACCGTCTTAATATTTATGGTGATAAAATAAATACCACATGGGCATAAGAAGCTGTTCTTATAGAGGGGGAGGGGGAACTGATCATTCCAAACCGCTGCCCGGATAGTTTCAGGGGACACGATATTTCATTCCCTTGGGAAAATTCAATATTTAAGCCTCCTTACATGCAATTTGATGTTGCTTTTTTGTGTAGTTTTTAAATACGTAATTTGAGATTTTGTTATTTATTTTACGTTGCGAACAAACATGGGTTTTAGTCCTTGAAAATCGGGAAGGACGCATCAGTGGCGCACCCAGGATACTGGACTAGAAGGGCTGAGAATTATGGGAAGACTATCTAAGCCGAGCGCCACCATCGTTTGACGCGGGGCGTACCAGAAAATTTTTGGATAAAAATACCACCTAGATCGCTGGAAATCGCCCTTCCCAGGCTCCGCAAGTAAGCTCCTGGAAATGGTATTGTCAGCATTTTCTTGAACGGAAAACCCTTCTCCTTAACATTACTTGCAGATTGTCAAAATATGATCACGTCTGTCCCTAGTCCGCAGTCTGCTGACCTAGTATTTGGGTCGCTATGAGGCTTCCCGTACTAGGTCAGCAATATCGCTGTTCACAAAATGCTACCGCATCTTTAAAAAAAAAAAAAAAAAATTCCTGGTCTTAATCTTTCTAAAATTCACAAATACTCCTAGGTAATTGACCTCTACGGGTCATTTAAGTTTAAGATCATTTTTGCTTATAAAACATGCACAATATTCTCCAAAAATTCTCAGGGCCTTTTTTCAAGAATTTTTTAGTGGGGGACCATTTGACGCAAGTGACCATTTAAGCTGAGGGCTACCATTGATTAGTGCGTACTTAACGACGAAATTTTTCAGAAAAATGCCTTTCCAGTAGTGGTATGCTCACGGGCCATGCAGTATGTTAGGTGATCGCTGGCCTGGGGGAGTGGTCTAAGGGGAGAGGTGTCCCCTCCCCTTAGTCCTAGGAAAAGTTGGTACAGCGCTAGCCTAGGCCTAATTTAGGGAACAAAGTATACGTGAGACCCCGCTAGTCTGTCTCATACTCATAGGTGTAGGAAGCTGTTCAAGACTGGGGGCTGAACCTGTTTTGGATCGCCGTTCTGGGGAGGGGTCCCCTTCCCCTTTTGAAAATTTCTGGATAATTGCGGGTCCTTAGATGCATCATTTTGGACAAATTTTAAGGTAAATTACTGCAAGTTTTTTACATTTCTTAGCCCTTTGGAAATTTTTTGGATATTTGAGGGTCCTTTACTGACCAGGTTCTCAACCTTTTTCTATCCACGGCCCCCTTTGTGATAACGGAATTGTTTGGAGGCCCCCAGACAGTGATTGCCGACATGAGAAGGGGTGTAACGGGAGGGATTCCCCCTCCCCTTTTAAAATTTTTTGAATATTTGAGGGTGCTTAGAAGCAAAATGGTGCATTATTATGTGACTTTTGATGTAAATTTATGTTCAAGAATTTGTTTTTAGAAATGGAAGTATGCCTAGCAATACTTCCTAGGGCTGGAAGTACTGCTAGGCAAATTCTTACTTTGAAATAAGAATTTCCAAGTATGCATAGCACAGTGTCATTTTAGTGAAAAATATATTCCCATTAAATTATAATTTTAAAACGATGAGTCGTCAGATACAAATTGGTTGGTTCTGCATGAGGTCAGGAAAATATGGGTTTTCTTTGTCGGAGAGGGCTGCAAATGGCACTGTTGTTTTGTCACTGAATCCAGGTTTAGTTGTAACTGTACTACTACCTTCCATTTTTGTTAAATCGGAATGAAAAATCGTAAGTGTATAGTCTTGGAAATGCCAAAGTAGGCTACTATTGGACTTCAGTCCTCATTTAGTGCAGAAGTTGTTCAATAGCTTCCTCATGAGTCATGTAATCAGTCTTGATTTATCTATATCTCTTGTTCCATTATTCACGAACCTCTTCGGCTTTTGTGGACCCTTATTTTTCTCACGGCCCCCCTGCGGACCCCTTTGCCCTCACGGACCTCCAGATAAATTTCACGGACCCCTTAGGGTCCGCGGACAAAAAATGGGGCTTAATGCAATCTGGTGCATCATTTTGAACAAATTTTAGGGTAAATTACTGCATAGCGTTGCGTTGCAGTATAATTGCAATATTTCAATGTAATTTTTGATAAGTTTAACATTTTAGGACCCGGAAGCAAATTGGTTAATCCAGGACCCTATGCCAGAGTGAGCATGGATGTACACATGCGAGATTCGGTTTCGGATTCGGTATTACTCAGAGGTTAACGAGGCAGGTGTTTACTATAATTACTCCCAATCCTGCTCCCGGGCCACCATTTAATGTCCTTATCCCTAGTGTGTGTATCCCTAGTCTTTAGCCACTTTCCCAAAGGCTGAGAGGAGTGGAGGGTCCTTGCTCCACACCACTGCTCGACAGCTGAACTGAGAAAAGCGGACAACATCCTGAATCGGACAACTTTCTGAAACGGACAATCAGATACCCCAATTAAAATCCACCAATTTACAAGCCCCCTCAGCATCACTGCAAACAGCTATGCTGATCAAGTAAATTTTAGTTGTCAGAAAATTTCCAAGTGGTTCCACCGAGGTTTGATCCGTGGACCTCTTATATGCAAGGCAGTACACTCAACCACCAAGCCAACTCCACCCACTAACACGTTACTCACAATATTTCCAACGATTGTTTAGTCGTGCTAATTGCTGCCACCCCTGAAAAAAATGAAAATTAGTATTTTACGAAATTTAAGAAAAATCTTTTGAGTTGCATTAAAGTAATTACGCAAGGGCTTAGGAAACAGGGGGTTAGGGAGGGGACTTTCAAAAATGTGGTGGACGGATGAATTCTTCCATCCCCCATTCAAGGACGAAAATCCTTTATTTGTTCCCTCTACAAAAATGTCAAACCATTGCAGTACTTTTCCTTGAAATTTGCTCCCATGTTGCTTCAAATTCCATCCAAATATTCCAAAAGGTGTCCCTCCCCTCAGACCCCTCCCCAGAACGGCGAAACCAAACAGCGTTCAGCCCTCTAGTCAAAAAAAGCTTGCTACGCTTTTACAAGTACTGCAGAACCCGTCTTTGAAACTACAAAACCAATCAGGCTGAGTATACACAAGACTCAAATATGAAAAAATAAATAAAGAATATGCCTATACTGAGTGGGAAACAGGTAATCAGACTTAAAATTCCGTTTCCAGTATTGAGAGGCATATAAGTGGAGTATCCTCTGAGGTGGCTTAGGGACGTAAGGGGTCCCCCTAAACCTCACACACACACTTAGACACACAAACGTCTCGGGGCCCCAGTTACCCCTTGAAAAACTAAAGAGATCAAAATTATACTGCTACCTTATGTGACATCCATCCTGCAACCCATGAAAAAAAGTTTGGTTACGCCACTAGGCACTAATATCTTACTTGCCTTTTCGGTGTACTTAAATCACAATCGTGGAAAATGACCACAATTTTCATCAGAATCCATCAGATATGACATTTAGCTTTACATCTGTAGTATTGTTTATATAACCATTAATTAAGTTGTTCCATGACGGAAGGAAGTGACTCACAAGCTATTGCTTACATTATAAGTTAGTTTGGTTAAATATTAATACAAGAATAGTAGAAAAGTTGAAGTTAACACTACCATGCGCGGCGATCCGTCTTTGAAAGTGGGAGGATTTTTTCAGTGACACTATCTAAGCGGAGTGCCATCATTAGTTGGCACGGAGCGGTCAAAGAAAATTTTAGCCAAAAATACCCCCGAGATCATCGGAAATGACCCTTTTCGGGCTTTGCAACGTGACATGACAACTGTCAGAAGTATTTCCTAAATTAGGCCTATTGTAAAAAGTCAACAAAAAAGATAATGTGTTCTGATTGCCTTAAAAGAGGGAACCGTAAAGATTCTGATTCGAGTGATAAGGGGGGGGATATAGTGTACAGTATCCCCCCATCCAATTCCAGGGGGAGCATATACTCCCCACCCCCCAAGATCGCCGCCCATGAACACTACATGGAGAGAGAACATTTTCTTTCATTGTCAGTGTAAAACCATTCAGAAACTCTAGTAATGGCTGTTCTTCCCAAAATATTACACATTACGATCGAAAGTTTTGTTGTAATATTTGAAAAGTCGATAAGTTTTGGTGATTCATAAGGTCGAAAGTAATGGTTTTCTTCTTTGACAAGTTATTTTCTATTAAATGGAGTTATGCAGATACCTTGTTTTGAATTGCGTATTAATTCATACCCCTAGTGCACATTTAATGAGTGTGCAAATTTATATAGGCTACCACAAAAGCAATGTTACACTTTCGGACAGATCTGTACTTGAAAATTGTCAACACCATACACCAGAATTTCACTGTATCTAACAAGTGCTGTAGAAAGGTAGTTTTTACATGAAAAACAAAGATAATGAGTAAAATTTGAAAAGATTTATCTTACCAACGATAAAAGCTACATTTTTTACACCGTAAACAAGTTTTATCGATGGACTCTGATGCTATGGATAGAAACCGTGAAAACTGGTATTACAAAATATGGTCTGCCGGTCAAATTATGCTACTTTAAATAAAAATTATGTTGTAATATTTACTTTTCATTTTCAAAAGAATTGAGAATTAAGTTTCTACAGCTATATTAATCATATTCGACCATATCATTCACAAAGTGGAACATACATATATATATATATATATATATTATATATGTATTATATATATATATATTATATATATATGTATAGAAGGTTTTATATGATTATTTCCATCTTGCTATACTTGGGGTTATTGCATTTATATGTCTGGAGTATACCCTTCTAGTATTCACGCCAAGACATTCTACAACAGCTCTTTTCAAACTTTTGTAAATCGAGATCGACGTTTGACTGCACAAAATTCCAAAAGACCACCTATAACCATTAACTGACATATGAAGTTCCAGTAGCAAATAACACTGTTCGTTTAAGGCTCTATAATCTCACCAAGACAGGAACAATTCTCTTTACTTAGTTTACTTTTAGCCCCTCCTCCAGTTCAAACCAAGCCCGGCACCTGTCTTCTATCTGGTACCATCATTAAGACAGACCCACAGTTATGAGTTCAAATTGTTCTATTCAATATTACCACCCAACATGTCTGAGCTTAATTGGGAGCACAACTGAGTGTACAAAGTCATTGTCAGTTGACCAACCAGAGTGGAGTTATATTGTTTGAATGACTGTCAATCAAAGTGTAGTGATAAACAGTTTTTAGAACTTTATGAGAGGCATTCCTAAGTATGGTTGGGGGATGCCATATCCCCTTTAAAGGGTTAACTTAACCATAAAAATTAGCCTAAACCCTACAACTGTACAAGTTACAGAACTGTATGCAAAGTGTACCTAGTTCCATCTGTGTCGGATGGGATAAACAGCATAAAAATAAAGAGAGAAATAAACGCATTCCTTTTTTTAATTGTTTCCGGCTGACTTCGTTGCCCATCAGACATGGCTCAGCGCCCTACCTTGTGGACCGCGACGAACTGGTTGAGAAACACTGCTCTTAAATGCATTAATTAAATGTAAGGAGGATCATAGCCACACTTAAACTAAATATTCTTGGTTAAAAATAAGTAGATAATCCGGGTAAAACTAAACATTTTCCTGGTTAGATTATAGGCTGGTTTAAAATACTGGTCGAATAGTAACATTTCCCTGGTAGACCCTCTTTTGGATTCCTCTGTTATTTTTAAACAGGAAATACTTGGCTAGCCTGTTACCGGCAACCTGGTAAACTTCACCAAGGTGTTTTAAAGTTAAGCAAGTGAGAAACAGGTAAGAAAAAGAAGTAATAGTGATTTCTTCAGCATCTAGAGTAGGTTACCCGAATAGGCTACCATACAGACGATGTTTGAACACCTACTTCAGTCCCCTCACCGCTGCAACTGTGTTTGTATAGTTTGTTTATAGGAATCTTAGTAGGAAACCACTCCTCAGTCATGTACTATGCATTTTTAATGTCAAATGATTCATTTTACAACACCACACTCACCAATCATTCACATAAGCTTTAAGTTTGAACACAATCTAATCAAATAGGCACAAATCAGGTTATCTTTTTTGACAAGATCTGGTTTATTTGGAGCCGGAAATAGTTTGTATTGAATATTAGATTTTCTGTGTCTCCAGTCATAAGCGAACACTTCCGTTTATAGGTTGGGTTGAAAACTTTTGCCCGAAGTTTAAATCGCGTACGGTGTGCCCGAAAAATAGAATATGGGTGATTCCGTAAATAAGGGGTCCAACTTATGACATTTGGGCAAACTCCCTTATTTATAATTAAAAGAGTAATTAAAAATCCTGAGCTATCAAAAACTGTATGGATAGGCGCAATGTGCAATCATGTCAAAATTGAAAAAAAAAAAGAATTATTCATAGGAGTATTTTTCGATCAAAATAGGTTTCAGTGTTCTGCACGTAAACGGGACACCAAACACAAATTTTCTTATAAAGAATGCAAAGGCTTATCCTATTTGCCTAAAAGGGGGGGATGCAACATTGCAGTCAGAATATGCTGGATAGTCAGGGGCTGCGGAGCCAATTTTGAAGTGCGGGGGCTAATCAGTACAGCCCAGGCTGAAAAAAATTGACATGTACTTTTTTCTTTCGGCAAGGAATAAAGGAACTGGGTATCTTTAGCATTAACACTTGTGATTAACAAATTTAAGGCTTCAGCAAAAAATTGTCTAAATTCATTCGTTGTGAGTTGAAACAGATTTATTAGTATGGAAGAATTCTACTGTAACATGAAATACTCATAAGCCAAAATTTCTGTCATCTACTGAGGTAAAGACATACATACAGAGGGTGGGGCTACATCCCCTCCCCATGGGCGGCGATCCCGAGGGACAGGGGGATATGTCCCCCATTATTTGAGAAATCACCCTTTGACTTTGATTTTTCACACAGTAAATTACTTGGAAATGGGGTCATGCCCCAATATTGAGAACAAATCGCCGCCCTTGCCCCTCCCGGGGCAGATGTTTAAAAAAGTTCTTGGACAAGTTTTCCCTGGTGAAATGGTTTTGTCCCAGAAAAACTATTCCGCAGGCCTATGTATCGGAGTGCATACTACTCTCACATTAAAATTATGAAGAGTCGTCTCTTCTTTTCTGGGCTCTTCCTAACCAAAAGGCTAGACTCTCTCCTCATACGCCCGCCCGTTATCCCTCGCCTCTTTCAGAAACGCCTTTTCCCCCACCCACTCCATCTACCCCACCTATTTACAAGTATACCTTCCTCGTATGCAATCACGAGCTTCTCGCACACGACGGAAGGAAGTACAATGTACTAGCTGAATCATGGAAGTCTACCCCGGAAACCTCCATGATTAAACTTTGCCAGGAAGGTGTTGATTTTTGAACATATTTCTTAACCAGTCGTTGACTTAAATAGGAAGATATTACTTTTTTAAGAGGTTTTCCTGGTAATTCCCACCAGTAAATTATTCAATGACCGGTGACGGTCCAGCGATTTTGGTTCAATTTAACCATCCTGTGTGTATTTAATTGCCTAAATATTTAATCAAAGCTCTTTGTGCATTCATAACTATTTTCTTTCCACATTTGCATGGCAAAATAAAGTTGAAGACCGATGTAATCAACCCATTACTTATCTCCGACCACGATTTTGTTGGTTCATAGATTTGCAACGATTCAAGGCTATGGAACCTTTGGGCTGAAGGACGCCCCCTCACCCCCAATAATTCTCAGTTTTTTTATTTACTCATTTCTTTATTTCTTTAAATTTTGAAAAAGTTCTCATTAACTATATTTGGATGGATAAAATATCCTCCTCTAAAATCTAGTGGCTAATGCCCCCCCCCCAATCCTCCACCGAAAGCTGGTCCTGCTTATGAGAAGACATACCTCAACGGAGCAGAAGGTTCTTGCCCTAAAATTATTTCTTATTTACGAACAATGGTGAGATGAGCTTGCCCAGAAAACTACATTTATGCCCAAATATCACCATTTTGGAGGGGAGAGGCTTGTGCCCCTTCTGACCCAACCGCATCATGCATATCGGATAACTAGACTTGCATGCCTCTGTCAGGAGAACAGGGAGATAAATTGTTGGAAATAAACTCACGGACCACACACTTTATATCTCCAAGCAGTTACGACGAATGTATACGCCCTTTAAATACGCTTTCCGTGACGTCACAGCATTACTAACGCTTGAATTAAGTGACGTTATCTGAGAGTCAATGTAGTTTTAACACTTACGTTCAACTCCATGTCTCTGGGTAGGTTATTAGCACGTTTAATTATAAACATTTGAAGAGTTTCCTCACACGATGTGTAGCATGCATATAATGGATGCAAACGGTTTCAAAGAAATTACGGACACATGAGGTAACATATGCTTTGTTGTCCATGATTTATCTATCGTTGTTAAGCTAATGCTTTCTTGTACAGTATGATTGCGACATGTTTGTCACCTTTTGGCTCTGAGTTAAAGCGGTTGCAATCTTCGGGACTAAAATTCTTGACACACTGTCAGTCATTATTATAGGTGAGATTTTTTGTGAGATCGTTGGAACAACCCCCTTCCCCGTGTAATGTGGGGTTTCATGAAACGTAATGAATAAAGAAGGGCTGTATCGTCCGAGTACGGACTCGGACTCGAGTCCGTTTTTTGACGGACTAGGAATTGGTCCGGAATGGGAGGACACGGAATCAGAATTGACCCGGAATGGGCTGCAGCTGGACTCGGATTTGGAATCGAGTCCACAAAAATGTTGTTGGTGCACAGTTTAACAAAAAATGCATAGTAACGCGCACTCAACAAAATTACACGGTGAACCAGAGTATGAAATTGACTCCTAAAAATGTCTGTTTTAATTAAGTGCAATCGTAAAATAGCACGAAAACTTTGTATGGGATGCTACATTGGGTTAGGTGGACTCGGTCTACTCTGACACTGGCCCTGAAATAATATCAGACTAAATCTTCAAAATTGCACTGGGCAGAGGGAAGTTCCAACCAGCTTTGTCTGAGACCGAAGCGTTTGAAGTTTTCAAAAAAAAAATCATGCAATTTGGTAAACGGAGGGTCGAAGCTAGAGGTCTCAATGAGGCAATAATACTTAGTAAGTGGTTTGGACATTTTGATTTTCTGAATCCGTAATAAATTTGACTACGTCTTCCACTTTGGTTCATATTTTTCGAGTTTGTAATACTGGTAGTTTGAAGATAGCTGTCCCAAATTTCCTTCAGAGGAAAAGGACCGTTCTCTTGGTGGCCCAAAACAATAGTTTTCTTGAAAGATAATTAGCCTGCCAGCTTAGCTAGGTACCGAACTTTTCTTCATATCACTGCAGGGACGGTACCCAACTACTTCGTTTTGTGTGAAGATGGTTACCCAACTACTTCGTTTTGTGTGAAGATGATAACAGTGTACCCCAGAGTTGTTAACTCGAGTCAATGACTTGCGACTCGAGTCGACTCGAGTCCCATTTTTGTGACTTGTGACTTGACTTGAAGGGAACTTGAATTGCGACTTGACTTGACTTTAGGAATTTGAAAAATGAGTGACTCGTGACTTGACTTGCAGAGAAATGACTTGTGACTTGACTTGACTTGAATATATTTGACTCATCAACACTGGAAATCATCATAATTTTTAAGCTTTATTAATTATTCATACTCTCAGGCAAAATCTTTCCACTATCTACCCCCGAAATTGAAGAATTGCGTTCTTTACAACGTAATAAATCGATAGCGCATATAAACTGTGCGTGTACAAGTATTATACCATGTTCTATTCCCTGGAACATAGAGTGACAATACCCGCAGGGATCCACTGTGACTTGTGACTTGCGACTTGACTTGAAGAAATTTGACTAGTCACTTGACTTGCAAGAAAATGAAGTGACTTGTGACTCGACTTGGCTTGACCGAAAAATTGACTTGTGACTTGACTTGAAGGAAAATGACTTGTCAACAACTCTGGTGTACCCTGAACTGACCCTAACCAATGGGTGTGAGGATTAAAACCAGGCGGACAGGTAGTTCTTATGAGATGAACAGATTGGCTGGATGGGACCAAAAACCAGGCGCGTGGCCAGGAATTTGCAAAGTAGAGGCAAAGCCTGTGAGCAAACTATCGAGGAGCGCCCCTACAGGTTGGTGCGAAGCGTGCAAGAAAATTTAAAATGCCTCCCAGGTCGCTGGAAATGGCACTTTCCAGGCCTTGTAAGTTGCATCTAAGCATTTTTAGCGATACCATAAAAATCATTAAAAAAATACAAATATATGCTCTAGGGGGACGGCTGCCCCTTCGCCCCGTCCCCCTTTTTTGTGCCGATTTGACATTACAAATAAAGTGTACGCAAATCAGCATCTTATTTTTCATTTTTATATCTTTGTATTCTGTTGTGTGTGAAAGTATCAGTTCTTTGTTTTCCCTAAAAAAATGTAAATTAATATCATTTTCCAATTGGGTTGTAAAATTGTGAGTAATTACGACAATGATGTTTAACATAATGGGATGTTTGAAACATTCAGAATGGTTGTTTTTGTTTTGAGGAACCGAACTTTCAGCAGCGTTTATAAAATCAAATAATGAAAATGTGTTTAGCAACACTATATTTATTTAACACAGAATAGTGTACAAAAATAAGGATAGGAAATGTATGAAACATTATTTCGATCTCAAGGGAGGGGCGGGGGCGGTTAAAAGACCTTGCTAGTGCTCTATACAATAATAAACACAACTGTTCATTTTCCTATAACATAAAATAAGAATAATGCACAAAGCGTTCTTGTACGACAAATATTAACCTTGAGCCGTTTGTGAGATTTAAAATAACATGAATGTAAAAACTGATTGGGAAAATGCTTGGAAAATCGATTGCGTTTAAATGAAAAGGGAATGAAAAGGGAATGAAAAGGGGAGGGGTTCACTATAACTGTCAAGTAATCCAGACCTTTTATGCAACTTCTCGTATGACAACTTGAATGGGCACGAAAGAGTCACACTAGCTAGAGTAGCTTGTATAGGATGTCATTAGCACTGCCAAAATTCTACGAACTGTAAATTTAAGAAAATTAAAAAAGAAACGAAGGAATACTAAAAAGTCTTTGCAAGTAAATATAAGATATCATGAGTTACTTGTTAGCTTGGGAAATACATCTGTTGAAAAACCTGCCATCATTTGTTCTCGACTCTCCTCAATAAACATCCCTACAAAACCTACTAGCTGTTAGTAGCTACTAAGTGCAAATCAAACGCCCTCTGAAGGTTGTTAAGTATTCTATTTTAAAGCACATAATTTTGCAAATAGACCATTACTTCCGACAGCTTCGTCCCTCTCTAGGACCTTTCCCTTAGACCCTACCAGGAGCCATCAAGTGGGCCCTGAGCCCAACGATCAAGGGAAATGGGGAAGTACGTTTTGTAGAGCTTTGACGACGTTAGGTCATTCCATGTTTTGACCCCCTAATATTTTTTCTGCACCTACCCCCTCTCTCAGACTCTCTCATTCAACACTCTAGTGTCGCCTTTGCATAAGGACGGAGAGACTGCAAAAGGAGCCAACCCATTTGTCAAATCATATTGAAAAAATAACTAGTCATGCACGTAAAGTCATAGAAACACCTGCCTTCTCATCCTAGTTTTGCAGCAGACCCGTGGTTTCCATTTCTTACTGATGCGAACAAAGATTTTCTCGTTAATGATAGTAACGTGACTGGCAATAACATCGGTTGAAATACAGGACCCCGTCGCTACGGGTCCATTCTGGGGCAGCACACCCCCAACCCACTCACATGTTGTAACATCTCAGTACTCCCCAATTCTTCCACAGCTACGACACATGTTACAGATACTAGTTTTGCATCGGGTCCATTCTGGGGGTTTAACCCTCTCACTCAACACTTCTCACATGTCTGCATGTTCTAACACTTCGACAGTCCTGGTTCTTACACAGCTATGTTACAGATACTAGTTTTGAAACGACAACGTAAAAAATGCGATGTTACCGATATCCAATATTCCAGTTCGCAATATCGGCCAATGCTAATCTTGAAAAATGAGGGTATTATGCGCTGAAATCAGGCTATTGCTCAATGCCATTCATTGTCGCTTCGTTTTCATGGGGCTAAATATTGGTAAGAGGACATAGCAAAATACCGTAACAGTTTATACAGCATAGGCCGAGAAATAATAGGTTGATAAGTATAAATTTTAGGCAACTTTTTACCGATAATGAAAGAAAATGAGTAATATCGGCCGATATCGATATTGCATACCGATAATCGGTCCAGCCAACTTATGGCCTACGTATAATCAGAATGGGATCTTTGCATGTGCCCAGCCACACATAAAATTTCCCCTACATACCTAAACCAGTGGATGAGGACCGTAATAGTTCCCGCTTTCATCAGTCCATATATACGTAAAACATTCTTGCTGCTCATTCTAGTTCCGTGAGAGTTTCTTGTCCAGTGTCTTGTTACAAAATCAGTGCATCCACCCAGGGAGTTCTCTTCTTGCAACTCCCTGATACAACAAAATGAACAATACTGCGACTCCTTCAGGGACAGTAAGAAGACTCGAGAAGATTCGATAAGAGAAAAGGGTCATTCGGTACTGAACAATGGCGTCTCCAGGAATTTTCAAAAGAGGTGGGCGGCAGGTTTGGTTGATCACTGTCCCGGGGGAGGTCTTGGGGAAGTGGATCCCCCTCCCCCCTTTGGAAATTTTTTGCTTTTGGAAGAGGGCGGACGGTGCAAAGTGGTGCTATATTTGACACATTCTGAAGCATTTTCTTCTTCTGCCTAAACTTTTTTCACGTATTACAGCCAGTAGGGGAACCTGTTGCAGCCCCTTGAATTCACCACTGGCGGTAGTTGCCATTCTTTCGGATTGACTGTAACTTTTATCTGACACTGCTCTTGTTACGTTTCTACGTAATGCAGCCTGAGGGGGGGGGGGGTTTGCACCATGGAGTTGTTATTTGGAAGGAGATACATCGCTTTGAAGAGAGGTATGACACCGCCAAGGTCACATAGCAATTAGTCTCTTGTATCTTTCTTAGCATTTCTATAGGGCTTACAACATGGAAGTAGGTAGTACTTCCATGCTTACACTGGATTAGGTAGTTCATACAATAGAGATTTGTCGTCTACTACATCTACTGTAAGACTTAAGGGTTTTTCGCTACTGTCACAGCACTACCAGTCGCTAGGAAATTAAAAATTATTGCATGTATGGACGCTCTTTGACGCGGGTGAAAGTATACCAATAAGGTCTTATGTATAAATATGAACATGATCCTATGCCTGGTATTTCCGGAAACTTCCGGAAACTTTCGACATTGTAGTGACAAAAATTAGACTTCTCCCTCTTAAGCTCATTTGCATGAGGTTCGAATTCGTTCTATAGGAAGGGGCAAACCTCATTGGCTAATTCCAATTAAACAGTCGTTTCTTGTTTTGAAGCACCTGCTCCTAAATTGGTGGCGGTTTCAACCTATGCATCAAAGCATT
>WURT03653288.1:0-18846 GCA_009936505.3 Holothuria glaberrima
ATTTTACCCGGTTGGTTTTGCCCAGAGAGTACTTTTCATTATGTTCTGCAACAGCTAGCCCACACGTGAGTTTGCTAGCTATTATCTATTGTCAAATAATACTTCTGATTATGCACTTTGTAGTGTTATATGGGCACATCATATCAATGGACTTTTCACCTAGTACGAACAGTCAATTTTCATCCTTACATTTTTAACAATGTGTGTATTTTTTTTCTTCCTACTGCTCTCTACGCTGTCAGTCGCGCCCGAACTTTTATAGCAGGACAATAGTTGCCATGTGACAAGTCACATGTTGGATAGATCTTGGAACGTCAGCAGCTTAACATGGCTAATCTATCTGGCTGATTCCTTTTGCCCGTGCTTCCCCTAAGCTTCGATAACTAGTATTTTCAGATAAACGACTGTCCATAAACGTTTAACTGCAATATAAGTTCTTAGATCTTGATGGGTCGTTTCCTTGACACATTTTGTTTTGGCCCAAAACAAATCACACTTTTCACAACTTGCAGCATTAGTGTTAAGGTTTCAAGATATTCTTCACTGAAGTTAATTAAAGTGAGGTTAACGTACTGTGACGACAAATGACGAAGGCTTAAACTTTTTGAAGTTTTCTTTGACGACTGGCAATGTAACGTCAATTGGTGAAATCATATCATGATGAGTCCTGAAGATGTAGCAGACTAACACAAACGACGGTCTGCAGTACCAACTTTGAATCTTTTTCAAGTCTTAAAGAAGTTTCAAGAGCAACACAATAGGAAGATTAATGTCGGCAACCTTCTATAGGCAAAGAACATATTAATGTTTTCAAGTTGTTTGTTTTATTCTGTTTGTTTTGACTGATCCCGGCCTCCCTTGCGGGACCTCCAACCGCGGAGTATTACGCCAAGCTGGCAATGCCAGTCTCGTGAGACAACTCATAATTTTAACTATGATTAAGAGACAGCAGAAGATGTTGTATCTCCTAAGTTCCCTAGTAACTTTCTGCTAGTAGGGGAAAGACGTGTTATTTGGACCGGTGTGTAATTTAAACCACTGGCATTATTCCATCAGTGAAAGAGACGGAGAGAGTATCTTACATATATGTGCCCTCGATACCTGATCCATTACGCTCGCGTTTGACTTTGTAATCGAAGATATCGAGGTGATTTTCTAAGTTCTGTGTGAATTTTATTGAAAGGTGGTGAATTGATCTTATTTCCGAGGTGAATATATGTTGGATTTTCATTCGGATATGTATTCATCCCCAAGGCATGATAATTTTGACAAAATATAATCATACCTCTTGCATATTAGGCTGTTACATTTCCGATACAAACGACGTTGGCTACGCTAGTGCGATTTTCGCACAAGGAGTAACATCGTGTAATTTGAACCCCACGTTATGTGTAATATGGACCGGTGGTCCAAATTACACATACGTGGTGGTTCAAATTACATATTAATGAATGTGATGTGTAATGTGGACCAGTAGTCCAAATTACACATACGCGGTGATGCAGCAGTTTGTTTAATTATTACCTTAGGCTTGGGCTTATGGGTCCTAATGGTTGCCCAGTGCATGAGGCATGTGACCAGTCTTGGTCTGCATTGGAGTTGGCGGCAGAAGTTCACAACTTGGTTCATTTTACACTCCAGGCTGGTTCAAATTACACACGTATCGTGTAAATTGGACCACTTCTGCAACTTTCTTTTGTTATACATAACTTCCACAGAGATAATGTTAGGAGTGTATTAACTTTCCTACAAACAGAGTGCTCTGTTACTCTCCCAGTACTACTGCTGGAAGCAGTTGGTTGAACTTATCTTAGTTTTTGTGGGGATTAGTTTTTAGGGGGTCCAAATTACACACCTTTCCCCTACCACTCGGCCTGGACATGTCGCTCCAGACAGGTCGGCCCGAGACATATCGGCCTCTGAGACAACTCGGCACCCGAGACAGGTCGGCACCAATTGAAGTCAATGCTGTATGATTATAGATCTGACCTGACTGGTCATGCAAGTTTTGAAGTCAGCGAAACATCAGACGGGATCAACGACGGGCGTTTCCGCCTAGACTAGACCAAAAAAACTGTTTGACCAAACGTCTGTGTGAGGGTTGAGTAGATGGAGGGACGCAGAAAATTAGAATTACTATAGCCTCGAGGAGGATTAGGTTTTGTGCTAATTCCAAGATTCGTGACCATTGTAAGAAACTGGTGAAGTGTTTCAGTGGTCGACATGTCTCAGGCGGGCCGAGATGTCCGGGCCGAGTTGTCCGTAAACTGGCTCTCTGTACGGCATCAAACCTCGTAATACACACATCACTAAGTTATTGGTGGAGAAACTAAACGTTTTTCAAGTTTATAAAACAAACCCTTAGTCATCCACGTTGTGAATACTACCTACAATATTTCGAAAATCGGATAAAATGACATTTTATAACTTTTGAAGTTGAATGCATGCAATGCACAAAGCAATGCAATGTACATGCGATTCGGAAACAAACCAACCCTTTTTTCCGTCTTACGATGGCGCTCTTACAATTTTCGTAGATTCTTGGTTAAACACGCAGCGATGCCCTGCGCCAGCGTAGGCTACCCTAGAGACCATTTGCCAGAGGCACTTTGCGGGTGCCCCAACAACTATCTGACCCAAAATTGTTTGAAAATCTTTTGGTCCCCTGAGCACGAAATCATGTGGTTATACTCAGTGAATAGTTTGGATCTCGCTAGCAAAGTGGCTGCCAAAAACAAAATAGGGGCAAAATATAGTTTGTGAAAACATGAAAATAATCTTTACCTATTTTGTAAACAACAAGGCTAAATAGTTTTTCATGTTTTATGAGCAGTATTCAAAACCTAATTTTTAAACTTTTCTGGCGAGATCCTGGTCAAGCAAGAGAGATAGTAGTTTCAGAGGAAATGGCTCGAGTTTTATCCTTTTTTGTTGAAATAGTGACTGTACTCAGCAAATCAAGCTGTGTCACATAATGTACAAGTTCAACTGATGTCCTTTCATAATGTGGTGGCATTTTCTGAACGCCTCCACAAAAATGTGACGACCAATCATCCTTTAAAATGGATCAGTTGCGCTCAGGTATGATGTGTCCGTCAGCCTGCAGACTCATCCTGTGTCGACCGAGTTTACTTTTGGGCTAACCCCTACGGCTTAATTTCCAATTTTTGTTGGGATGAAGGGAATGGAGCATTACAAAAGTAAGAAATTGACTCCCAAAGGGGCACCTCGGCAAGGTCGTTTTGTCAGATGACTCGTAGATTGTAGATCAGTTGGCCTATATCTGAAAAGGAGAATTTCAGCACGTGCCCTTACGAGTTACGACCTATATTTTTTTTATGAAAAACTGTTTATATTCATAATACAGGGAGATCGCATTTCACAAACATCACTCTAAGAACTAAAAGTGCTAAAATGGTAGCACTTAACAGGTGCTGATGTTGAATCGGCACATGAAGTGCTTTTTTAGCACTTGTGTGATGCTAATGCACAGCACTTCATGGGTGCTGATAGCTTTTTGGAAGTAATGGAATATTTCGGTTTGGTAGGCGGGGCTTATTTATCTAGACAATTTTCTCTTCAACGATTTCAACTTCGACAACAAATGTATTTGAGTCTTTCATTTAGTTAGGAATTAAATGACTACTAGTTCCCCCTGTTTGGAAATTTTAAGGCCGGGTAAATGATATAGTTTATAGCATTTATTTTGTAAGCAATTATTACGTATTACCTAAGAACTGTAAACATGACTTCATACAGTTTTTAATGACCTTCACTTTCAAACGTCAATATAATGCCTTAATTTGTAAAAGAAGAATCGCCACGCCCCTTAATTCTTTCAGAAGTTTCAATGGCCGAAGCCAAAGGGCGAAAACAAACATTATATTCCTAGAAGGGTAACCATACACCCAGAAGGACATCACAACAACTTCAACAACACAGTCTCAGAATACCCTCGACTCTACCCTAGAATGTCGAGGGGACTCTATCAAAAAGGAAACATTTTCCTAAAGGTCATGGCGTCACTCCACGGCATATATTATGCATGGTAAAAATCATTATAATAAACGTAAACAAATTTATCAAATATATCAAAATATGACGAAAGCCATGTAGCACCTGTAAAGTGCTGAAAAATAGCACCTAAGTAGGTGCAAATTTAGCACTTGGGGTGCTGTCCGTTATAGGACAGTTTCAAAGTGCTGTAAAATAAGTCTTGAAAGAAAAATATTGCTTTTAAAATACACCAACTTGGCATAATAAGAAAATAACCCTAAATCATTATTAAACCGTTCAGTCTCACTACTAAACTCTAGCAACAGCTTAACCTCATCAAAATATTATGCATTACAAGAGTAACTGATGTCACATCATTTGAATTTTTGAAAGTTTGGGTGAACAAATTACTTTTGTCCAACAAATAACTGAATTTCTTCCTGTGAGAGCCTTATTCTTGAAAAGAAAGCTACGGTACCGTACCGCCTTACTTCTAATTATCTATCATTCTGTAACTATTAACATTGGTTAAAAGTATAAGAAAATTTTCTGTAAAACAAACGCAATGTTTCCCTTTAAGTGATGAAATCAGCACTTTTTTTTTAGAGTGTATAGACCTATTCATATTACCAAAATTTCACGCGCTATAAAGTTATGATAACCGTATATGGTCATCCCATGAAAAATCCAAAATTTTACAAATTCTCACTAACTTTTTCGATATTCCAAACAGAAATATAGACAGTCGAAGGTAAGTAAAGGACTTTTTGTACATAGATTTAACAATTCAGTAGCAAAATATGTGAAATACGTGACTGCGTGTTCCCTTTCAGTCAAAGCTGCGTGACAAATGACGGACAAATGATCTCTTGTGATCTCCAATGACGATGAAATTTATAAAATATGACTGTATCGTTGGAAAGTTTACACCAACCAGGAAGATGCCACTCAGGTAGCAATCCCTGCTCCGACAGTCCGACAACATGCTGACTAAATTTCAGCCAAATCGGTGCAAACATATGGGAGTACTCTTTTACCTTGAGATAGTACTTCTGGGACAGAAATGGCGAAATGCTAGTTGTTTAAAATAGTGCCATAATATAAGTAAACCGTCCGGCACGTGCCAACAGTCGATAGCAATATCTAAGCTACTTTTGTACCGAAGTAGCCGATATTACCGATGTCAATAATTGGCTCTTCAATTTCGGCCGATACCGACCTGATACCGATATCTGGGGGAAAAAGCACATTCTAAATACCAACCATAGGCCACAGAACACCACAACTAAGTGTTGTTTTATTTTGGTGGTATAAAATATTGAAAATTGTATTCAAAATTACTCAAATAATGTACCATTTTCACGACGTATTAGACGATAAATATCAATATCGTAATATCGGCATTAAAAGGTAAATTTTACCGATACCTTGGCCGAAAATGGGGAATATCGGCTGATACCTATGTTGAATACCCAAGGGCGGCGATTTGTTCTTAATATTGGGGGGACATGACCCCATTTTCAAATAATTTACTGTGTGAAAAATCACAGTCAATGGGCGATTTCTCAAATATTTGGGGGATATGCCCCCTGTCCCCCGGCATCGCCGCTCATGGGAACAGGGGCTTACTGATGATCGGCCTAACACTAATCTCAGCTCAATAACTTAGCTAAAGATGTACCGGATGTCGAGAGTTGACGATTAGACAAAAAACTATGTGCATATAATACAAAATGTTCCTTGCAACCATCACCATAGTAAGCTACCTGTATATTTCCATCCATACCCTTTGTTATCGCCCTTGACGTTGGACATGTGTTTGCACAGTTGATTATCTCCAAAGTATTTATTTTGTGGCACCCTGTCGTTTAATTAGGTAAGAAATAGGACCAGCAATGACAACTCTCTTTAATATAAAAAGGCTGGTTCAAGGACAGTGCAGCATACCGGATGGTACAAAATCTCTCTTGACAGCTCGATGTGTCTTTGCTAAGGGGAGAAAACTTAAAGGGAGATGGCAGTCGCCCCAAGTTTATTTTCAAAAGTTTGCCAAATCTTACAAATCTCTTTTTTCGCTCACAAGTATCTTTCATTATGTTTCAGTTTACAAACATTCAATGTTGAAGGTAAACCAAAGACATTTTCTGCATGGCATTAACAAATGAGTAACAAACATATTGTCACATGATTGATAAGAGCCGTCCCTGATCTAGGATGACGAGGCATACTCATTCAATTTCGGGGGTGGGGGGGACTGCATTTTCCCTTTATTTTTCTGTGGACATGTAAATGTCATACCTGTCTATTTGACTTACGAAGCATTTAAACGTTAAAATAGGCGCAATTTCTATTAAAATCAATCAAAGATTGTCATTTAACAAGAAAATTACTGTTTTTGTACATATTATAAATAAACATTAGCTACGTGTGCAAATTCGTGTCATGAAAATAGGGACTCGTGAGATATGTCTTATGATACCCTTTCTTACTTTAAACTTCATTCCAAGGACAGTTGTAATGTTGGCATGCCCTGAAGGGTTTATGTTGGAAGTAGATTTTGTATACTTTGAAAAGGCTCACATTGAACACCAAACTAGAAACAATAGCTGGTAAGTAATAAAGAGATAAAAATTCATCAAGGAGTAACAAAATAAATACATACCCTGAGCAGACAAATCAGAAATCTCAGAATTAGTCAGTTTTCAAGAGGTATATCTTGAAAACAGTAACAGATATTGAAATTATTGAAATAATTCCAACGAATTTTTCATCGGGGGATCCCAATCTCTCGTTTTGAGGATAAACAGACCTTTAAACGGTTGCTATATAGTTTGCAACTTATTTAGGAAAAATATGCATTGTATTCGGACAAGATTGAAAATGTCGATGGTTGAAAGCACTGGCGTAGCAAGCGTGTGGACTGGGTGGACAATGTCCAGGGACCCCGAGGGTTCAGGGGTATGTACGAAATTGTGAAGCATTTAGCATTTGCAAAGTTCATTGGATGCGCATTTGCAGATTAAATGTATTGAATAGAGAATGAGTACTCACGGACGCATTGGTCCCGTACAGCTGTCAAAACATGTTGAAACGAAAACTATATTTCCCAGTAAAGCAGTGCTCTCACGAAGTTCACAAAAATAGATGCAGGGGAAGAGCACTGTATAAATGTAGAGAGATCAATATAACGTTGTTTAAGGTGAGAAGAGCTCCCGCGACGGCGTGGGTCTAGAGGCCTACCACAGGGCCCCTGTTGGGGTCCAGGGGGAGAAGCCCAAGGAAGCTCTGGGTATTTACCAAATTGTGAGCTTTAGAGTGAAGTATTTCAAACAGAACATTGGATGCGAACTAAACAGACCACAAAATTAATAATTCTTGAGCGACAACTCCCTGATAGAGACCAGGGGGAGCCCCCAAAGCCCTAGGACATTACAAATTTTAACAAAAAATAAAAAATTCAACTCTTTCCAACTGTCAAAGGAAATTGGATTCGTACTGAACAGTGTCGGCACGGAAGTGCGGAAAGGGGGGCTCGTGCTCTCTTAATTAATCGATTTTTGACAAATTTCTATTTTTTTACTTTAAATGATCCGACTGTAAGAGGTAGGGTGATGTGTGTTGTTGACTGACTGATGAATCTATTTTAATCATTTCCTATCTCGAATCGTTCTCAAACTATCAAAACTAATAAGCGTAGGAAGCAATATGAAAGTGTGGGGGGGGGCGGGGGGAACAATTTTTGGACTGTGCACCTCGCCCTACCCCTTGACAAAAACATACATTTTTGATGTGAAATTTTTGGCCTTTTTCTACCTGACAGAGCAATTTAAAAAAAAAAAATAAAATGAACAGAAATAAAAGGAACATTTGTATGCCATAACTCATGTTAAAAAATGAAACTGCACATTAAATAAAATAGAAATCTTTGTTTTTTGCCAACCATTGTATACCCAACAACTGCAGTACATCTGTGCCGTCTGGAAAGGAATATTGATAACATCTGGACGCAGGTATACTCGTATATTACAGGCGGTATATATATATATATATATATATATATATATATATTCTAGCATGCTATCCAAAGTGGAGGGGGGGGGCGAAAGAGGGCTTCCGCCCCACCATCGAGAGTGGGGTGGTCGCCCCCCCTTTCCTAAGCCTATGAAACTTTCGTAAACCATCAAAATTTTCGCGCGACCGGCGAGCCATACCTTCGCTTCTATTATTTTTCTGTGTACCACCCGAACGTATTTGTTCAAAGGTGCCGTTACTCGTCACTGTTTATAACAATTTTAATGCAAATTTAGGCGCACGCCCGCAATTGCCAGCGTTAAAACTGCATGCTGATGGCCATTATTTTTCGACGACACTGCACGGAATAATTTGAGAATTATTTTGCGAACACTTCAAGTCCAGCTCAGTCCTGCACCAGGAGGCATTATGTGCAACCTCATTTATATTATGTACAACATTTGTAGTGTGATGTTCATGATTTGAAGTATATTACATAAGTTATTCAAAGGTCATTAAGTGCATTTACAGAGAATAAGAATGATGAAACATGCTCTCTACCCCTTTTGTTACGATATACTTTTACGTAATGGCCTTCCCTACATAAATACGCCACTGCCTTTACTCTCCTCTCGGCCTGTTGGTCATGCCCCCATTGGAAGCAGTTAATTTAGATTAATATTATTGTCTAAAATCAGTAAAACTGTTGTGCTCTCCTGTAGTGTCATTGCATCATGAAAACGTCTCCATTTTGTCCCAAGAGGCCCTATGCCGGTCTCATGGTATCATCATTGGAGGGGTCCCTGCATCCCACAGCCAAAATATCTTTAAGTAATGGTAATTTCTAAACATGAAATTAGTTCAAAGCTTTGCAAAGATATCACAATTTTTTACCTAAACCACCTTACAAAAACAAACCTTTTTCAAGGGGAGGAGTTCCACCCCTCCACCTCTACACCGCATAGAACTCCTTGCCTTACAACCACCAAATCAGTTCAAAACTTTGTCAAAGGTAGCACCATTTTAAATCTAAGCCATCTTAAACGAACAAAATTTATCACGGGGGGGGGGCACTTCTTCCCCTTAGACACACTCCGGGGGCATCTCCGCACTACGTACCGTAACGACAAAGGGTCCATCCGAATACAAAGTATCGTAGATACGATATGCACACTGGCACTGACTTTCTGCATACGTTTATCTGGAATGGGACTACGACATAATCTTCTGCGGTGCCCTCCTCCCCAACCATCAAAATCTTAAGGCGCAACTGGTACTACATAAAATACAAAAACCATAATTTTACCGTACCTCTTATCTTACATTTAGCCAGTCAATTTGATGATTCAGGGGACTATGAGCAGTTGTATATGTAAGGTTACTTGTCTACTTGCCAAGGAAATTTCCTCCTTATCAAAAAGAGGAGGGGTATGTTTCCCGTCTTCAACGCTGTGTGTGGATATTCGCCTACACTTTATAGAACGTAACCTGTTGCAGCGGACACATGGGGCTGGCAGAATGCTTGTAGAGGTTGGGCTGTATACAGGGCGAAATCTCTAGGGGTAGTTGATGACACTTGCTTAGCAGGATCGCCAAGTGTCGTGCCTACAGATAGTTGGCACCCGGAAGGATCCTTCCTTTTTCTCCTGTGCATGAGTGCCATCCTGGGGGTGCTGAGGGAAGGAGTACATGTAAGGCCTGTCTAGGAACAAAATTCTGCTATCGTTTGCAAAACCTTAAACTGAATATATCTTTACAAATTGTCTTTTTATAGTGATATTCTTCTTTCTTTGGCTGGGTGTTAGTCAAGAGGTGCTCTCTAAGAGAAGGTGATGACACTATATATAAAACTCTCTCCACTCTTTGAGAAATTTTTGTCTTTGTGAGATGACTTGTGATGCTATCTTTGATAAATCTTGTTAATTAAAAAGTAGAACCGATTATATCTTTAGGAACCCTCATTATTAAGTGTTTTTTTTTTTATTTTGGAAGGCCCTGTGGTGTAATTGAAGGGGGTGTTGCCCCAGGGGAGGGATGGCACCTCTGCTCTTTGAGAAATTTGCCCACGTAGCAGGCTGTGCGGCATATTCCTTGTTGGTGGTTTGGGACGCTGAGGAGCTGAGCAAACAGGGCCTGCTCTGCGGGGTACGTCCAAATTGGACGCAGCTTTCTTCGCTTGGGCGGACAGAAGTCCTAGGTAGTTCTTCCGTGGGGAGACGATGTTTGGAAAGCCCTACAGAGGGGCTGAGCAAACAAGAGACCGCTCCGCGGGGTACCTCAGAGGTATTGGCTGCATGGTTATACAGCTGATCCCTCATTACTGTAGGTACATCAACAGTTGCTAAGGTAACGTCAATTAGGACCGACGTATAATATAAGGGTAAGCTGCCATTCAAATTGATTCAAAGTGCACAGATACACGACCCGTGGTTACAATACGGACAGATTGTCAAGGACTCTGTCAACTCCAAATTCAAATCGTTTTACCAGAGGAAGACTGAACGTCCAAAATTGTCAAGGTCGAGTGGCTATGATACATGTCCTATTAACCTCTATAAAATTTTAACAATACATAGCTACGAACGTGGAAGTCAATGCTTGGCTGATGCATGATGCAGACATGTCAGGCGCGCTGTGTGCAGTAATACCAACAAGGTTCCGAGTGTCAGTCATACTGGAATATAAGTCGAACTTTTCCAGATAGCGCCCTCCATAAGATACAATGGGGAAAAAAACAGGTACATATGTCGAAGATACCTACCGCGATTTTGTGACAGCAGAGTAAAGAAAAGACAAAGGATTCATTTTTCGTAAAAGTGGGTAAGTTTTCTCGGATTTTTCATTAAAGTCTTGCACAAACTTTTAATTGCTATGGCTGACATTAGGAAAGAGATAATCTGTATCCCACACCGATTATATTATGTTGCGGTTTGTTTGCGTCAAGTATCATAAAGTTGGTATTAGCGTTACAAAGCAGCCTGAGTATATAGGGGCCTATAGAGCCAACTCCTCAGATAAGGGTAGGCTAGTCGGTGCCACTATGTTACGTTACATACGGTAATCGGTGAACAGTGGCGTACGCAGGATTTCTCTCAAGGGGGCGGGGGGCATGCAGTATATTGAGTGATCGCCGGCCTGGGGGTGTAAGGGGAGGGGATGCCCCCCTCACCTTCGAAAATTTTTAAAAATTGGTTGTCCTTACATGCAATCTGGTGCCACATATGCTGCTTTTTTAAGTAAAGTTTGTGTTACAAACTTTCTTTTTTTTTGAGGAACTAAAATAAAAGGGCATCAGTGATCGCCGACCTGGGAGAGGGGTCTAAGGGGAGGGGTGTCCCCCTTCCCTTTGAAAATTTAGGTGTCCTTATATGCAATCTGGTGCCACATATGCTACCTTTTGAAGTAAAATTTGTGTTACAAAATTTGCGTATTTTTAGGAACTAAAAACAAAAAAATCGCATCAGTAATCGGGCTAAAACCATGGGGAGACAACCCCTACCCTTAGAAAATTTTTGAAAAATTAGGTGTCCTTACATGCAATCTGGTGCCACATATACTAACTTTGAAGTAAAATTTGTGTTACAAATTACGTATTTTTAGGATCTAAAACAAAAAAAAATTTGCATCCGTGAGGGGGGAATTGCCCAATGGCTCCCCCCCCCCTGCGTGCGCCACTGTCGGTGAATCTTTCACATTTGAAGGAAAAGCCCGAAATCATCTTTCGTGATTTCATGCAAAAGACTTCTTACTGTCTTGGGCATTTCTATGAATTTTTGTGCCGGGGGTTGATTATTATTGGTTTGGCCTCTGTGATCAGGCCAGACCGGTTTCTGTTGTTTTGGCTCATAGGATGGGCCCAACTTCGTTCGAAGAGAACCATTAAAGCGGTATTAGTAGATAATCAAAATTGTCTCTTGATAAGACAAAAAAAAAAGAAAAGAAAAGTAATGGCAATGTCTGAAAGACTTCTAAGTTGTAAAACCCATTGAATTTAGCTTTGGTAACGAAACTTACACTTATCACAGAAGTCTTCTATCAACCGTGTCAAGATCTTGGGGGAATACATGTGTGTGGAGGTAACAAATGCCATTCATATTTTTGACAAGTTCATATATTATATTAATTTTTCCATGAATGCCGTGAATTGTGGCAAGTCCCAAATGCTGGTCTCCTTTGTTTTCAGCTGAGAGGAAGGGATTTTAGTGGTAGTCACTTTCATTCACTCCTTAGCATACTTTTGGTTTAAATGAGAAACTATCTATTCATAAGCGGAACTCCCGGTGAAGATGGGATATATCCCCACACACACTTTTTGGAAATGCTCCCATTTACTTTCACTTTTTCACACGGTAGATTTTGCCCCAAGGGCCCATTATCCCACCTACCTTTCCCACAATTCTCCACTACTGTATTGATGACGTAGGCTGCATTGTTTTGCGACACAGAGGTGGAGTGCCCATATAGTCAGGAGCCGTTTGCCCCCCCCCCCGACGGACTCAAATCGCCTGTCGGCGCCCTTTTAATGTTTTTACCGTATGGAGGCATAGATATAATCTACCTACTTAAAAGCGCCCCTACAGGCCATTCTCGCCACTCTGATCGAATTCCTACGTCCGCCACTGTTGCGACAGTCTATTTCCCTAAACATAACTTGCAGGGGCTTAGGAGTGTTGTTCCCAAAAAGCACGCTCGCTTTACTGATTCTGAACGGCTTAAAGGTAGCCTGCATTTTCATAACAACAATTAACATAGAATTTCGCTGTCTAATTGAATTGGCCAGCACAAAGGGTACACAGTAACAGAATATGTCTATCTCTCACTGAAGCATATGTTAGATACAGTTTGTAGTTGAAAACAGTGTTCAGGGTTTTGTGAGTCGGTGATCCCTGGAGCAACCTAAAGGTGCACTCATTAAACACTCGATCTTTACCCCCAACAAATTTTAATATTTTTTAAAGTAGGACTATTTTCTTTTGCAAACTATGGCGTTTGGGATGCCAGATTTATTACCTAATTCCTAACCATGGTGAGGCTAAGTTGTTCGGCTTTGCTTGGTCTTGCATACAGGGAGCACAAGCTAAAGGCGTCTTTGAAAGCTGACCTCATGTTGGGAAAACTTTTCAATTTTGTTAGAGAGTCATTGTAGGGGAGATGCAATGTGCAATCCCCGGTAAGTCCACCACGCGGATTTTGGTTGTCCCTCAGGAACACACTCTTCAGTAAAAAAAAAAACCTTGGAACCTTCTGGCCCTCTTCCAGCGATGAAGAATGTTCTTGTTTCAGCTGGTGGCAGCTTTCTGGTCTCAATTTCTTCCGTAGTTGCGTTCAATATTGCTAAATATTGCAAACAACCTCCCACGTTGCGAAAAAGCCCAAATGTAGCCAGCAACGCAGTCAAGTACAGTAGATGGGGCAGTGTTTCAAAATAATTTTGTCTTCTCAGGGACGACATTTTTGCGATGCGATTCATAGAAAGTTGCATAAGAGTAGGGGATACTTTCATTTGTAGGGCTGAACACCTTTGTCCAAAATTTAAGTTAATTCTGTCATCCCATATTTGCCAGAAAAAGCGTATTATCCCAAAGAAAAGAAACTGTTCTGCCCGAATGAGGGACTGCATCCCCAACCCCTTCGCTACGCGTTGTATGTCTGACGGTGGTGCATTGTGTGAAAAATTAAATGATAAAATACACAAGTAATGTTTTTGTTGATATTTTTACGTGTTGTAAATATCTGTCCTTCCTAGTCACGGAATTCTCCACCCATCATTAAGCCGGTTGTGGCTTTCTGGAGGACTTAAGTTACATTATATAATAAGATGAATTATTGAACAATTTCAATCCAACAAAATATGCCAAGGAAATAAGAATGCAAAGTTAAACAGCAGAAAAAAGCTTTTACGCTCCCTATAACTATCTGTATAATAATATGACGGATTATATTTCAAGGGTATTCGTGCTTTTAAAGTAACATTTCTTTTGGAAGCTACCCTTTAAACCAGCGCATTTTATCACTTCTATAATTGCATGCTTAACTTCGCGCGGTGGGATTCTTAAATAATTCGAAAAGCTGCAAAATCATAAAGCGGTCTGCTCTGCTGGACACAAGGCGTGGTTAAAAATTTTCCGGAAGCTTTTTAAAATTTATTTTCGGCTTCTTATTATTTATTGGATAATAAACAAGTACCCAAGTGACCCTTTCAACAAGTAAGCTTTTCCCCTCAACTGTTAATCTCTTATTCTTTTGTCGTTTTACAAGTTTCTTTGTACGTTGCTAAAGCCGTGTTGCAAGTGTTCGTGTGTTTTATGTAGTTACTTTGTGTTATGTATTTCCACGTTCTTCAGTATGGTGTTTTATGTCTTAGTGGTTAAGTGCGGATAGTGAGGGCGTTGATCGGTTTCTTGTATGGAAGGACATTTTAAATGCAATGTATTAATCTATACAGGCTTTAATTTGTTTCCTTTCATGCATATCGCCGGCAGTTAAAGGGAAATATTGCATTTAAAATGCACCAACATGACATACCAAGAAAATGCCTTCAGTCGTTATTTAACCGTTCGTCTCACCAGTAAACTCTAGCAAAAGCTTTATCTCCTCAGAATATGCAAAATATGTATTACAAGAAAAACAGGTATTGCATCATTTGAATTTTTTAAAATTTGGGTGAACAGATTACTTTTGTGCAACAAATAACAGAATTTCTTACTGTGAAAGGCTTTATTCTTGGAAAGAAAGCTACCGTTCTGAGTTATTTTGATGTGTTTTATCAATCTGTATCTATTAATATTGGTTTAAAAATATGAAAATTTTCTGTGAAACAAACGCAATATTTCCCTTTAAGTCGGGACGTATTTTGGATAAAGTGGGCTGTACTGTCTGGTTAGAAGGAGGGTACGTTATAGTTCCCTTACAAGTAATAGTATGTACCTGGAAATAGAAAAAAAAAAGAACTTGAACGGTGTTTATAATTACATTGAAACCAGCTTATAAAAAACAAAAACAAATTTCCCGCTTTCTGAATGCAAGGGCAATCATCAACATGCAGAATCTTATCAAACGAAATTGAGGAAGCAGCCTATAGTTTGCGATAGCTCATTGCCCCTCAGGTATACCCTTGGAAACCCAAACAGTCATTTACAATGCAGGACCCTGGTAGGGTTATGAGGAAGCCTGGGATTTATTTAATTGTGACAATAAAAATGCATGGAACTTTTAAACCGAAGCTATATCTGTATACAGGGGCGGCGCCAGGGTATTTCGATGGGGGGGGGGCAAAACATTATGTGAGTGATCGCTGTCCTCGGGAGGGGTCTAAGGGAAGGGGTTTTCCCTCCCCTTTGAGAAATTTTTAGTAATTTCAGGTTGCCTAGATGCAAAATGGTGCTGTCTTTGGGATAGTTTGGGAACTGTTCATATCCTGGAAAATGTTCATAAGTTAGTGAATTCTAATTTTTGGTTATGTGAAGAGGACAGAAGCCTTTGTTGTCTAAGAGAAGGGTAAGAAGTCAATAAACCTCCTAAAGCCCCCCCCCCTTTTGGATACTTTGCAACTTTCTGTTCGGCCTTCTATTTGGGGAAACTTTTTACGCAAAAATACGTGCGTGGAGTCCACAGAAACAGTCTTGAACTATTACGAAAATTTTCCTTGCTTCATTTGTGCATTATAAAAGGTTACCTAAAGGCTGCATACACCTAGATATGGCCTCCTGGAAGCTCTGGATTATTTGTATAAATCAGATATAGGCCTACCCCCACCCCTCCTCTTCTCTTCTTCTTTCTCTTTCGCTTCCTCCTTTCTTCTCTTTCGTTTTCTCCTTTTCTTCTTTTTCCCCTCTTCTTTTCCTACTTTTACCTTTTTTTGCAAATTATAGGGGGTGGGGGAGACGGTTGCCCCTGCCACCTGTGGCGCCTCCCCTGTCTGTATATGTGTACATTAAAAATAGGCCGCAACATATGCTAGTTCATTGTTCCAACAATTAAGCAGAGTTTGTTACCAATGGGGAAGATAAAGGGAAATGTGTATAAAGGTGGAATTCGTAGGGCTGGTAAATGGTAAGTGTATTGTGCAGAGCTAGTTCTTCGTATGATCTACTAAGATCCATCATCTATACGATCATGCATTGTTCACGAATTACGTGAAAAATTTCACTTTACGACAAAGCTTTCCCATGCACAAAGGAACAATTTTTGAAACTCATATTTTACAATGCATTTAGAATGGGTAATACTAAATTTAAAGTTTTTCATAATCCTTTGTATATTCTTTCTAGTATTTTTCTTATTTTCCAGTATTCGTTTGAAATAGTAGGGCTCCAGCAAAACTAGTTAACACATTCTGAAAATTATTACAACCCCGGGCAAAGTTCTTCGAAAGATTGCTGCGTCATTGATCTAATTCAGCAAAGCCCCTACAGAGCAGGGGTGGGGGAACTCCCGGCTAGTGAGCCGTATGCGGCAGCGAGAGCACTTGGTCAGGCCCTCTCTCAGGGCCGGATTTAGCTTGAGGGGGGCCCGGGGCCAAAATAGTTCGAGGGCTCTTTTACAATTAGGCCCACTATCTAAACGGGACTCCATCATAGGTTGGCAAGAAAAATTTGGCAGAAAAAATCTCCCAGATTGCTAGAAATAGCACTTTCCAGCAGTGGCGCCGCCAGAATTTGGTGATTGGGGGCACTACAGATGATGTCGTAATGCCACCTCAGTCCCCCGACAGAGTAAATTTCACTTTTTTATGCGCACCAATGTTTGTAAATAGCAGTGAGGATCCTTCTTTTGTCCCTACATAAAGGTGCTGCCCTAGGGGAGGGGTCTATGGGGAAGGGGACACCCCTCCCCTTTTAGAAATTTATGTTAAGGTTACTTAGATGCAAAAATGGTGCTATTTTTGGGATATTTTTGAAACTGATCATATTTGGCTGGAAAATGTCCATCATTTAGTGAATGTTAATTTTGGTTCAGTGAAATAGGAGGGTATGTTGTCTAGGAGAAGGAGACGTGTTCAATAAACCTCCTGAAGCCCCCTTCTGGCTACTTAACTGCCGTCTATTCATATAACTTTTTCGGCAAAAATACTTGCGAGGAGTCCACAGAAATATTTTTGGACTATTACAAAAATTTTTCTTTCCTTCTTTGTGTATTATAAAATGGCATCTAAGGCTGGCCTGGAAGCTCTGCTATCGAAAGATATTGATAATAAGAACAACATTGAGGCGTGGTTTAAATCGCGAAAATGTTGATAGTTTGCGAAGGATTTGCAAAAGAAACTGATATTTTGAGAAACATTTGTGGTAAAATGATGACAATAGATCCGTCACTCGGTCGAAAATACCATCACCCTACCCCCTACAGAAATCTATAGCTTAAACGCCTTTTGGGATCATTTTGAAATTTTCAGAGTTTTTCAGAAATCGATTGGGGGACACGCGCCCCCATACCACCCGTGCCGACGACACATCTTCCCAGGCCTTGCAAGTTGCATGTAAACATTTTCACTTTGGTATTTATGGAATGACAACTTTTGTTCAGTGTGGAGTTCCGAACAAAGGTCCGTAATTTTCATGTTGACCATTGACGGACGGACATAAGGCATCTTATACCTCCATTTTTTGACACCCAAATGTGGGGCGCCCATAAATGTGGGGGTCCCGGGGCCTGGACCACGGTTGGCTCGCCGTAAAACCGGCCCTGCCCTCCCTCGAGGCAGTTCATAACTAAAATCTCCGAAACGCATGCAATTTAAGTAATAATCACTTTTTACTCGACAAAAAAATGTTTATCACTTTCTGGTTAAGTTACGTACGTAAGCCAAGCAATTCCATTCCTAGTAAGCCTATATAGTGCCACATCTAACAGTTTGCAATGCCACACATAACAGTTTGCACAGAGTAACATCCATCGGTTTCGGTATACACATAAATAGGGAGTAGCATCTTCCTGCTCAGCGTTATACTGTGAAAATTTGGAAGTATGAACCGTTCTCAAACCAGGAGCAGCACCTATACCGCTCGTGGTGGAAATGATGCAGCTTTGTGTGACAGGATAGGCTTCATTTCAATGAACTTTGTGTGTAAGCCCATACTTTTGTTTCTACATGGAACTTTTTTTTTCGTGGAAATCATGTGTAAGTTCCAGGGGGTTGCGGGGCCCAGACACCTCGCCTCCGTCCTCCTTGAAGTGCGGTTTTTCCAACTAAGAAAAAAGTACAATGTAAGATGAAGAAAACATTACGGAAATGCCTCACCAACGACTTTTTTCATCGTTTGATTTCATCAAGCTATAAGAACCACGCATGACCATCCCTTTCTCGTCCGGACCAATCACGGACACAACACAGCAGTTGAACAGTATTCAACTTTTGTAGCTTCATAGCGCTACACGTCTACCTGAAACGGGGAGTTGCTATTTGTCAAATAGCAACTCCCTGCTGAAATTCGGTGGAAATATTTTCGTGGACATTGTGATAGGTAATGCAGGGGATTGCAGGGCCAGACTCCTCCCCTCCGTCCGCCCAGAGTGCGGGGTTGAAAATGCAAAAAGTGCAATATAAAATGAAGAAAAGCATTTCAAAAATTGTCTAATAAACGCTAGTTTTGATCGCGCTTGGTGCTCACCTTTGGCTTGTGTGCTTGTTCATCACTTGTCAAATTAACATGCTTTCAAGTTTTAGTCAGAACCTTGCTGAGTTAATATAAACAAATCGTCAGATTGAATATATCGTCAAATATCGTCAGATTGAATATATCGTCAAATATCGTCAGATTGGATATATCGTCAAATATCGTCAGATTGAATATATCGTCAAATATCGTCAGATTGAATATATCGTCAAATATCGTCAGA
>WURT03653298.1:0-18843 GCA_009936505.3 Holothuria glaberrima
CACAGGATTTCTCTCAAGGGAGGAGGGGCAGTATATTTGGTGATCGCCGGCCTGGGGGAGGGGGTCTATGGAAATTTTTGAAAAAGTAGGTGTCCTTACAAGCAATCTGGTGCCACATACTGACATATGTTACCTTTGGAAGAAAAATTTGTATTACAAAATTTGGGTATTTTTAGGAATTAAAAAAAAATGGCATCAGTGAGGGGACCATGGGGAGACAATCCCTCCCCTTAGAAAATTTTTGAAACATACATGCAATCTGGTGCCACATATGCTACCTTTTGAAGTAAAATTTGTGTTACAAAATTACGTACTTTTAGGATCCAAAAAAAAAAAAAATTGGCATGCGTGAGGGGAGGGGGCCATGGCCCAACTCCCACCCCTGAGTACGCCACTGGATTTGCCTAATGTCGTCCTTACCACTCGAAAGATTTTTCCAGCTTCTATTGATTAGTGTAATAAGCCAAGAAAAACACAAGAGTTAACATATATATTATTCCTTATCCACTATTCTAGACAATTCGGCCTTTCTTTCTGCGTGAACGTTTTCTTGTAAGAAGAGCCTCCTTTTCGCCTCAAAAATGCTACTAGCAATTGATTAGAAGATACGGGTCACAATAAAAACCTCCACTACGGCTCTTTTCAAAGCATATCCGTTTGAACTAGTTTATGGAGGCCATCTTTAGTCCTGCATTAAAAGCATTACTTCAACAGCCCTTATCAAGAAGGCACCCGAAAGGTCTCGAATTTTGTAAAAAATTTTTACCTCTGGATGAAAACCACCACCTAAGTGTACACGAGCGTTTATAAAAGTCCCCAAAATGATACCAGTCACAAATGTATGCCGCCATTACTGAGAGCATTTACTTGAAATAATTTCTCAAAGGTACTCTCAACGCTTGAATAAGATAGATAAAAGTTAGAAATACCCTTCAGTGCAGTCTGAACTGGTCCAAAATTCGGAATATGTCTTATCGACGGATTTTACTTCATTTTGGGATCAGGTACTTGAACATTCGTGGTGTAAGATGAAGAGAATGCTGAAGATACCTCAGCAAGTAAGAAGCATGTGTCTTCTTAGCCTTAAGTTGTGAAAGATTTCAGTTGTTATGAGGCTTGACAATTGCGTGACTGTTGACATTTCCTTTAAAAGAACAGGCGGATGTAAGATAATAAACCTGCCCAAAAGACAACTGAGAGGGTGTGTGTTATTCTTTCTCACTTACGTTTTTGTTTTAAAAAAATCTCTTTCGTTAAAAATGATTTACTTGAAATCATATTCCCTCCGAAAAATGAGAGAGATGACGCAGCAAACAGCTCAAACTTGTTTTTCCAAAGTTTTTCCTTTTATAAATGCCAATAATCGGAAAATTACAGAGAATGAGCATTCATAACATGTAACTGTCTTGACAAATCATACAGCACTGTCATGTGGGTGTTTTCTAAAAGTCCCCTTGGCAGGTTACCCAGGGGCGTATCCAGGAATTTTCAATAAAAGGGGCACAAGGTTTGATTGAACTCTGTCCTGGGGAAGGGGTACCCTCCCCTTAGACCCTTTTGGAAGAGGGCTGAGATGAAAATGCTATATTTGACACATTTTGAGACATTTTTCTTTTTTTTTTCTCAACTTTTTTTTTCAATCATGACGGCCAATGGGGGAGCGCCTGCTGCGCCCCCTGAATCTACCACTGGGATACCGGAGGACAAATCCCAATCGTTATCCTAAAAACGTTTTGCTCCCCGATGGACCTACGCTCCCTGGTTGGACGCCATGACTAAACGTGACCTTTCCCTAAGCCACCACACCCTAAGCATCCTGGGTTTGTCTAACATCTGTACATGGCCCCGTTCCCACTGTCTGGAGAGAAAAAATGCCTTGTATGATAAAGCAACAACAGTACTTCACATGTTATTGTGCCAAACGTTTGCGACACGTAGAAAAAATAAACCCGGATCAATAATGAAAGGATTTCATCATAAGTTATAAAAAACACAATTATTCTTGATGAAATTCTTCGTCGCTTAATTTGATTCCCTAGAAACAGATAGACTGAAAAGTTTTTCTCTTGGACAACTCACGACTCTCCTCTCATACCAGGATATTTGTCTTAATTAAGGTACATATTCTTGTGTATCCTTGTCGCGTGAAATACAATCTGCTTTGGACAGGAAAACTATGGTATTAGAGTATGGTCAAATTTATAGTTTAATAAAAATGTGTACCCAAGAATTCTAGATGGATGTAATGTCAGTCTCTACTGACATTGGTTCGTCCTTTTTAAGATTATTAATTTACGGTGAAGAGGATCCGTCGTCAGCTTGATAATAGGTCATGTGATCATAATTAGAGTTCTCCTAGCCCTATTTTAAATTTTGACCACATTCAGCACAAAAATGGGTTCCAAACAGTTGAATTAAAAGATTGACACATTGCAATTTTATGATACTCTTCTTTAAAGCTTTTCAATTTTTTGTTCACTCCTACAAAAATGTGACTTCCAGCCACCTTTACAATATATACTGGAACAAGACTCAAGTTGATTTTAAGAAATCGATTGCCAAAATGAACAAAATTGAAGGTAAACTTACCGCAGCTGAGCCTTTCACAACATTACGAATGAATTCGGTTTCCACCCCCAAATCATGATCCTGGAGCATGTTCGTTAAAGTCACTTCTCCTATAAGGTCATGTCTAGAAAAGCGATCAAAGTCATAAATTGTAAATTTTAAGGTTCTTTTTGATACTTCATTGTATGGAATCTGGAATGCAAAACGCTCATCAAACTCAGGGTTGCAGGTTTTCCGGACAACCTTGGTTTGAAACTTTTTCCTCCTGTCTGGATAGAGATATATTTTCACATATGGATCGGATGTTCCGCAGAAGTCTTTGGCTGTCAGATCGGTTGCTTTGTTGACATGGACGTTAAGAGTTTCCGTAGGGTGGTCGTAGAATAGGCTAAAATAAAGACGGCCGCAACTGTCTTCTGTAGATTCTTCTACGTGCTTATCCTGGTACAAGTCTGGATTCAAGGAACCCAATGACGATGATTGGGATCTTTTGCCCGCACTAAGATTCTTTACAGAAAATTCTATGTTTGCTAAGTTCAGCTGAAGAGAGAGCTGCCGTTGCTGTCGAAACGTGTCTTGCTTCTGTCTTTGGAGTAGCGGGACTGTAGCTTGCCGTGGAAGAATTTTCATTGGGCTGGCTTGAGGAGGCGTACCTCTGGCAGATAGAGTCGGCGATGAAGATCCGCTATGTGTTTCAGATCTCTCCCTGGTGGCACCACTTTTGCCCTGCCAATTCATGACGCTTTCAGCGTCGGAGTCGGAGTCGTAAGCATTCGAAACGTAACGCTTACGATGGATTGTCACCACTTCGGAAGCACGTTCTTTCTGTTGCTTCGCCCGGCGGGTGCAGTAAACGAGGAGGTAGGCTACGACAAGGATGAGGGCAGTAAAACAGATAGGGATGGTGATGGATCTAAGGGGGACGGTCACACCTAGGGGAGGTAAGAAAGAAAAAAAATCAATCAATATATGATTGCAAAAGGGGTTGTTCTGTAAAAATTGCACGCTTCTTCAGTAGTTATGAGCTTCAAAAATTAGCCGACATTGACTTAAAATGAAAGAATTATTTTGCAGTGTCTCTTGAATTGGAGTGAGAGATGTTGACCAACGATGAGCTTGCTGCGTAATGGGAAACTTACCCTCCAATGTTCAGTCACAAAACACAGTGAATTTATCAGTTATATTCCAAATTTGCATAGTGTACATACAAGTTCCCGACACAGTTTTCCTGCAAAACTCATTTAAACCATCGTCACTATTCGGCTGCAACAGTCTCTGACCAGACGTATCTCCAGTTAGTCGCGGTTCATCACTTATATATTGGTTATCCAAACATTGATCACGTGACTAGATATTAGCTTACCCACAACAAATGAGACACGGAGATCGATCCGAAGTTGTCGGACGTATATTGCGAGGTTTCAGGTAGCGCTTGAGCAATTTATGAATTAGTCGAAGCACTATATTCGTAAGCATCACTTCGACCTACAGCATTAAGCAAACACAACTTCTATAACAAGTCTACCACGAAAACTTTACCGCTCATTCTAAGGTAGGTTATGCTTCGGAAGCTTTCCACTCACTTACTGGCCCCTCGTTCATTTGTCGTTTTCAAAACTGACGCGCAGGAAAAACCATAACTTCTTTTACATCGAATTTGAAACAAATATTACCCTTCGAATGTAGCTCTTTCCCATTGTCACGTATGCCACAAACGGGAAAGAAGATGCAAAATTGCTACTACTGTTGCTATAGCTACTATGACGTCATCAACAGGTGTCAAATACACCAATCACTACTGGGAATGAGAAGAGACACTGGTTTATTAAAGAGTGATTCAGCGGTCGTTACGGTAGTGGTTAAATAATAATTCAATCATAGCTCCGAAATCTTAATCGCAACATAATTCCATGTAATTTTTCCGAACGCATATGATAAGATAACACACAGTGCACCACGTGTTCCCTCGACCGTGGAGAGTGCGTCGGCAGCACAGATATAGGAAACAACGGTAACGCGAACAGCTTGAGGGGATTTTTAATAATAAAGTCAGCCAATGAAATCCAGCCGTTATGAATAATTCATTAGGAGCAGTCACTGACTTAATTCTTATTATAGCATCGTGAATAGAATTGCTATTATATTCTCTGGTACATTAAGCGTGATATATGAGTTGGCGTTATACGCATGATACAAAGGTACTGTGTACAAAGAAAATCATGACGTCGAAAATAGAAAAAAAAAAAAAAAAAAAAAACATTTAGAAAGGCGAGAGATAAACCGGAAAGAACGTTGATGAATTTTTCGAAGGAAAGTAAGCTTCCCAAAAGGAAAACCTTGAGTGTACGAAATGCATGGATAACGTACGTGACAGGCTTTAAAGGTTATAGAAGGTTCAGCCTATTTTCCTGGATCTCAATTAATATTTTTAAGAATCAGATAAAAATCGGCTTTAAAGAAAATTCTGCAATGGAGTGCTTTGGTTACAAAGCACAGACTTGTAAAAATCGGAGACGACATGTACCGGACGGGAGCTATTTCCAGACATACATGATGATTCTACAGTTTCTATATTTGTGAATCATTGGCTTATCTCATGCAATCGGATGTTGGCCTTTCTGTTAGACATTTTAAAATCAGAGAGCTGTTCCGTAGGCGCTCGTTAATATCATTCAAACTACAGACTACACAGTATACACACGTCAGTACACGAATATTTTGAAACAAAGAAAAGAAAACATTTATGTTGAAGCCTAGTTAGGGTTTTTTCTGAACTTTGCTTCAATATTCTTACGTTTTGTCTTTGGGAAGTTGTATTTGGTGTGGTTACGCTGTACTTCCATCTTGAAGGACAGTCATTATTACCACGACCGTCGAGACTGGGGTGGGGTTTGGAGATGCAACCCCCAAACTTACTCAATTTGAAGATATATTGATCTTAAAACGTTTGAAATTAGCTCAGTAAATGCTGAAATTCCTGTGTTAAATGACTTCACCCCTCTCCCCACTACATTCTAAGATAACTCCCGAGAGCACTGATCATTCTTCCTTTTTACATTAATTACCAATATTAAAAAAAGAGGTTCCTTAAACTTCTTATTATAGGGTGGGTAAAAGTCATGCCATCTTCTTTAGGTTCTTGCCACAGCTAAACAAAATTTGCATCATTTGAACTTGCAACGATGGTAACCCTGATTTCCCTTTAGGCAATTGCGACGCGATAACTGTTCCCTACGAAGACACTAAACAGGACAATCCATTTGCCCCAACCATACATAAACACATACAGCACACTAATCGTCTATATCGGAGTAGAAGTACCGTGCGTTTTAATCACCGTTTTTGTCAACATGTTGGAGAAAAGTTTTCGAGAGTCTCGTTGTTTAAACATATCTGATGGAGTTCGTGAGGCCTCCATGACAGATTGGTGTTCACAAAACGGGATGTGTTTTTATGGTTAGAGTAGCCAAGTATAGGTCAGCGCTCACTTCAGTAGCTATACTGGCTAGTACGATGTGGAGTAGTAAGAAGTTTTCATAAACAGATTGGAATCGTTTCTAAATAAAGCTTAAAATTTACTTGGCATTCTGTATACCGAGTAATTTAGTGCCAGGAATAGCCTTCGACTGATCAATTTCAAGTGATAGATCCGATAAATCGCCTTTACATATTTTTAATCGCAATATAGCGATTACACCATAAAAATTTAATAATTACTTTTAATAATTTTTCCTCAACGATTTTGACTGGAGTGAAGCCTCCGTTTTCTCAAATTCTAATCTCTTCTTTTTTAATTTGGTATGATGGTCGGTACGATGTTGCACGTAGTACGTAGCCTACATTTTATGTATCTTTTTTAGCCTGAGCCCTACCGATGCTTGCCGATATAGCATGTTCAGAAACAAGATAAGGTAATATAGGTATCACAGTACAGACTGTACAGCTTAGGCTGTGCCACTTCTAATTTGAAAAAAAAAGTTTCACTAGTCCCAAGTTATATAGGCCTATGGACCCTGTATCATATGCCGCCAAAGAAATCGAAGTTCGCCAGCTCAGAGAAAACGCATGTACACACTTTTGCACATGTGTAACATGTCCCCTCAGAAGACGGTCATCGAGAAGGTAATGACGTCAGCTCATATGGCTTAAATATCGTAAATAACAGTACTAAATAACGGACAATTTTCTCCGTATTACGTAAGGCAAGGATTCGTAAAATGTGACTTTTGTTGCCTCCTAGGTTTATATAGTGTGATCGTTTTGGCGTACATCCCCATACAGCGTGTTTGATCTATTTTTAATTTATGAATGATGTATATAAGAATTTATTTAAAGTCTTACATACTACCAATTATGCACAAATATGTCTAAGACGTTATCGTTTGTGTTTCACGGGGATAAAACACGTCAATTACAGTGTTAAATATGTGCTGATGTTTGTATGTTTGACTGCGAAGGAATGGTAGCTCATTACTCTAAACATATACCCCTTCAGTGACGTACGCAGGATTTCTCTCAAGGGGGACGCTGTATGATGTGTGATCGCCGTCCTGGGGGAGGAATGTGAGAGGAAGGGGTGTCCCTCCCTTTTGAAATGTTTTGAAAAATTAAGTGTACTTACTTGCAATCTGTTGCCACATATGCTACTTTTTAAAGTAAAATTTTTGTAACAAAATTCGCGTATTTTTAGGATCTAAAAAACATATTGAGATCTGTGAGGGGCCATGTGAAGACAACCCTTCCCCTTTGAAAAAATTTGAAAATTTAGGTGTCCTTACATGCAATATATATGCTACCTTTTGAAGTAAAATTTGTGTTACAAAATTACGTAATTTTAGCCTAAAAAATAAAAAAATGGCATTCGTGAGGGGTGGGGTATGGCCCAATGGCCCCCACTGCGTACGCCACTAACCCCCTCTGTAAAATATATAAATAATTTCACTGTGGGATGAAGGTAGCATGATTTTGATACCATGTATAATTCGTGAATAGTTTAGGGCGGCGATCACGGACTTCTTATGGACTTCTTATGGTGTGGACATGGCAATCTACAGTAAAGTCTTATAGATAATGCTGTTACCTTCCGTACATGTTAGGCCTATAAAAATGACCGCAGGCTAATACATCTGTGCTAAGATTAAAACATTTACTACTATAGTACATTTTAAAAAAGAAATTTGGGAAAATTTTGATAAAACTGCCTGTCTGGATCAAAATCAACAACTGTAAGGAAGAAATGTAATACCTTTCTTCTTTATCTAACAGTTTGTCTGAAATCCTGGAGATAAAATAAAAAACTTGCAGACGACACTAGACCCAGCGGCCATTTTGTTGGGGCCAAATTTGTTCGAACGTTGGCAACACTTCGGCTAGATTGTGCTCTGTCCATACTTATGAGGAGTCCGATGCGATGATGTAACTTTGAACATGAACCTTCATTAATGAGTTCGTTGCTCTTACTGACGCTTCTTTATACGAGTCCATAAAATGTTATCTCTTGTGAGATCGTTTGTAACCTAATCTCAAAAAGTACCGATAAGGGAGTTGTGTATAGACTTGAGTGTTTCAAAATGTGCAATATTAATGCACTTGCGTCTTGGGAAATGGTTCGCTACGCAGTGAGAGAGAGAGGGTAACTCTCTACAGCCTTGAGAAATAGCATACTTCAGGAATTACAGCTGTACACGATATAAAATCTGTTTTGCTTAAATAACCAGAATGAAAATAATACATTCTGTAAGTGTACTTGTGTAAACCAAATTAATGATAGTGAAACCTGAATTTGTCCGCGAAATTGGTTTTCATCCGGCATGTCATTACCAAGAACAAAGTTTTTCACGACAGTAGCTTGTCACTATGACACTTTCACTGTAGATTAGTCAACCATTGTTAATAAGTCACAAGCGGTATCCTTTGACTAATTCAAGCAATAGCGTGACAGTATCACACTCACTGTAGACTGTAGATTAGTCAACCATTGTTAATAAGTCACATAAGGTATCCTTTGACTAATTCAAGCAAAAACGAATCGCATAAATGTTACACATAATTTACGTTTTGTCGGCCAATTTATTTTTACAATGTACACAAGAGAGTTTAAAAATTTATACGTTCTCTGAAAATTACATTTCCGGAAAGTAGGAAAGCCTGTTTGGTGAGAATGTATGCAATAAAATATAAATTGTTAGAAAACATGACAAGCATATCTAGTTGTTTTTCTTTAATTTCAGAAGACTTTGCATTAGGTTTGAACCGTTGTTACTAATATAATCAGTTGGAGGATATTTGCTTTCTTAAGTCCCCTGCACAAATTCAATATTCTGTGGTGGCATCGCAGGGGTTTGAGAGCGGGAACAACAGTAGAGAGAAGAAACTATTGGGTGTCAATGTTATAGGAGTGACCCACTCTCCTCGCCTCTCCCCCGTTAGAGCTACCATCGACAACATCATTTTTAAACAATAACAACTAGTTTCCACATAGCACGCTTAGTCATGAAATGAAAAATTCTTTGATTCACTATGTACGATACTAAAAATAATAAACATTTACAAGCTATCAACACACTACCTAGGTGCTTTCATGATGTTGTAGTTTCTATGGTACACAGTGAATAAGTCTCCGAATTGTCTTCAATGTTATCCTAGACTGTGATGCTGATCAACAAATTTCTACAGTGATTTACTGCTTACACGTACTTCTCTATGAGAGGAATTTATTACGAATTAAAGTCATAACATGCTTTTAAAGTATGTTGTTGACTGACAAAATGAACCTACAAACACGAAGTTTATTCAAACGATAAGCCGTACATTAAAATAACGAACTGAAAACATTGAAACAAAACAGCATGACAACAAGGGTTAATGGCGGAAGAAAAGTCACGTGACATGTAAAAATAACACGAGAGTTTTTAACATGAAACCCATTCAAATCATTTGGGCCATTGAGCACTGCATCGGAAGAATTTTTATGCCTGGCTAACGTTAAACCCAATCCCTAGCCTTAACAAAGGATACAATCGATATAATATAATACCATCAGCCAATCAGAAAATATCTTACGAGTCAGTGCGCATCAGCCGAAAAATTTTGCATGGAATTTATTGCAAACCGGATCCAACAAAACGTATCTCATAAGACGTAATCCATAAGTTAAGAAACATAATAAAGATTTAAGTCTCCATGAAATACTTTAAATACAATCACATAGATTTTGTCCCAAATCTTTGCGTCAGTTTAATGATTGTCAATATCCTGGGTGAGCTATACAACCTTTTGAACAGATCATTGCCTAACAGTCTGGCCTTTTCTACGTTTGCTTCCATTTGATATAAATTGTAAAAATTGTCACAAGCTTCTTTGTCTTTATCCAGTGATGAAGTTTTCCATATTTTCCAGAACGTTTTTGACTTTACAATCAATAAATCTACTTATTCACTCTGTAATTAGTAAGTTGGCTCACACGTTTTCCCACTTGATCACCGTCATTTTGGGACGTTGTATGTCTCACACGTGTGAGTTTTACCATCTAAGATACTTATATTTTGTACATAACAGTCGAACTCAATTTTGTCAAAAATCTCCTAGAATTGAGCTGTTTTCTTTGATAAAAAGCAGAGACAGTTACGAAATTTTTTTTCTGAAAATGAATAGGGAAACAGTTCTAAGCAACTCTTTTGTAACCAATGTATAGTTAAATATATTTGACATTGAATCAATGCAGCCTTTGATGTCCACCGAGTTCGAACAAGTCGATTTATACAAAGTCATATTAAAACGTGTAACCAACGTTATCCGTCCACTTTTCTGTTTCTGGTGGCACAACTTAGACCATCCAGGTATACTTGAAATGAGCCTTGTTCCTAGAACGCCTCTCCCAGGGAAACATTCGCATCTGATACAAGATTTTTTCCAGCTTTTTCTTTCTCACTGTACTTTAATCACAAATTAAACGTCTTTGATTTTTGACTATTCAGGTATTTGACGTTTCCATGGCGACACAGCCTGACGTGCGTCATTTGTTACCATGACAACCTTAACTTGAGAGGCATTGGTAAGGCGACAGATAATCAGCCATGTTCGGGGAAGTCTCGCCTCGGTCATGCCATATACTGTTTCTTTGATTGGAGTGAGGTTTTAAACAATATCTCCTGATCATTCCCTAGAATTGTAGCTCCAGCCTTAACAAAACACTCAATAGTGGAAACGAGATTACATCGCCAAGGTATAACCGGGTAGTCTTTTGATGAAAATCGGGAGACTTTATTTTCACACAAGATTTTATCCTGCCTCGTTGAATTTTCTCTCCCGTATTTTACATGAGATGAAATTGTCTGATAACTTTAAATCTTTCAAGTTGAAATAAAATTTCAGACCCTTTTTAATGAATAATGACTTATTCTATTTAAAATGTCAGCAGATGGCAACGTGCGATGAATTTTGTAATGTCAGATTTTGCTCTTTGCAATTAATTGTGAGCAGTAAATTTTAATGAAGTACCACTTCATTGCCTTATGGTGTTAGCATATGCATTATCACGTGCAACGCTTTAAATATTAACTTCATCTGCTGAAGAATGCGAGAGTTAGATACTTCATAAGAAATATATTTTACGCTTAAAACGTTCTTTTCAAGATCGGGCCCGTAGCCTGAGGGTGGGGGCAAGGGGGTAGCTGCCCCCATGAGATTTCTAAACCCTAAATAAAAAATGGCCTACTTGGAAAAAATATTGAAAATCCTAAAATCTGTATTGTCCTGATGACGTCTTTAAGGCCCACAGAGCCTGGGAAATCATATAAAAGGGTTCATTTCCCCCGAAATTTTCCCGGGGAGCTCCCCGGACCCCCACCGCAGACGGGTGTATACGCGGGTAACTCGCACGGACGAATGAATCTCCGTCCTCATTTATGATACTTATATACATATATGGCTGAAGTCCATATTGATCTTAAGATAAGTGCTGTTGTTTACACTGTGACACTTCATGCTACTATAAAATAGCCTATGATTACATTGCTAAAATCGATGATCTTGTAAATTAATTTGTTTCCTCTTTTGTCCTACAGAGTGATTTTACTGAATGCGTTTTTCAAGTTTAATTTTTCTTCTTGAATTCTTAGTTTCTAAAGCATGAAGTCTCATAAATATTAAAATGTAACTTTTGAGGTCTAGAAAGGTCATTTTTTACAAAACTAGGCCTAGCCTATAAACCACGCACCAACTGATGGTGGCCTTCAAGTAGCGTACTAAGAAGACGTACAGTAAGATACGCACCAACACTTCGGCTGTGGCATTGCACCGTGTCATGCCATAGCCAAAAACCTTAATAATGAGAACTTCTAAAAATATCATTTCAAAGCTTTGTCAAAGATTGTACCATTTTGCATCCAAGCAACCTTACAAAGGCAAAAGGATGGGCCTTTAACAACACCCCTCCCTTACACTCAGCTAAAAAGAAAAAAGAAAAGGCACTTAAAATTGAGAATTTGTAAACATGTGAGCAGTTCAATGCTTTCCAAAAATAGCACCATTTTGCACCTTAGCCATCTTAAATTACATTTTTTTTCAAAGAGTAGGTTTGTCATCCTGGATTTAATACACCTCCTAAATAGAAAAAAGACTATATAATGAAAATTTCTTTACAATCATGTAGTTAGTTCAAAGCTTTGTCAAAGACAGCCCAAATTTTCATTGAAGCGACCAAACATACATGTCAAGTCCTCCATTTAGACGTCTCCTATAAGACCCCCCCCCCACCCTCATGGAAACAATGAGTGATAAAAAAGGCTCCTTCTGGGTGCTAACCACCCTATAGGTAGGCTACTGGACGCTGTCATGTACTGCCCCGTAGATAGAACAGGACCTAATCAGTACTGTTGATCAAACCCAATTTTTGTCAATTATTTAAATAGTTTTGGCTCAAATATGAACCGGATTGGTCCATATTTTTACACAATCTAGTCAACTGTGAAACAAAGATAGTCAACCATTTTACAAGATATGGGTTTGTATACTTAGTGACTAAACCATTTTAGAGTGCTCCCTGAGTTTCAGAGGATGGGTTAACTTAGTTGTTTTTACGTTGATCTCTACAGACTCCTCAATATACATTCAACAATTAAAAGTTGAAATTTAGGTAACTCAAGAAACAGACCATACTCAGCCATGAACTTTACCCCTAATTGTATCAATACGTTCTGGGTTTGACAGCTACTGACCGACAGGAGACGCAAATTTGCAATTTATTTAATAATGTACATGTACAAGCTAATCTTCGCGTAATCATATCAAATTCACAAACTTTGAAGGTTAAGGTATCTTTTCAACTTCATGAGTCTAATTTGATTACAGTAATATGAGTGGTAAGTACTAGGTCAGGAAAGAATTTTAATACCTTCAGTAAAATATCCAATTCGATCCGGTAAAGTACTTCTTATACTTGGTGGTGAGATGATTGAAATCCACGTCAACTGCTACTACTACTACTTCGAAACTCTGTCATCTTAATTTGATAAAGAAGCCTCTTGGCCGGCTCTGCGCTTGTTTTACTGGTTTTTTACACTATTCGATGGGCGGGGCGTCCGTTAGCATAATATTTGTTTTATTGATTACTGTTCAATTATTCCAATAATTATAGCAAAAACCTGTACTCTAAAGGACTAACTCATTTAAAAACTAGATTAGGAAACATTGCAAATTGCATTAAATGTGTGTTGCTACATTTTTGCTTTTGAACTTGACACAACCGAACTGGAGTATTCTAAATTGCTGTCCATATTAATCCCCACTATTCCAAGGACCAGAATTTAAATATCACACTGCAGGGCGGTCTGAGCCGAGCATTCGGAAATTTTAATAAGTGGTTATGTACTTGCGTAAGTGTACAGGACTCTTCAAATTTGGGGGGCAGAAAATTTTTGCCCAAATCTCAAAAAGTTGCCCAAAGTCAAGGGCTTGGATCCATCTCCAAAGACGGGGGGGGGGGATTTTCACCATATGTGAATCGCTGTCCTGGGAGAGGGGTCTAAGGGGAGGGGTGTCACCCTCCCCTTTGGAAAAAGATGCAAAATGGTGCTACATTTATTGCTAAATTTGAGTTGGATATATTTCCAAGAATTTCTACTCCTTCAGGAAATCTTTTCATCTTGATTGTTTAAGTGAACTTTTTACTCAGTTCTTGGGGTAAATCAGAACCACACTGCGCGAAGTAAGTGAACAGTAAATTGTTAGACTACATGTACCATAAGCAAGTTTACTCATATCTTATGAAATCTGGATATGGAAATGATTAGGACTGTGCATGTCAGAGCTTTTCCGAAAGACTGATAGAGGCAATACTGGCAAATAACTACATGCGCACTAAGCACGCGAAAATTTTTGCACTTTTTTTTGGTCATTTTTTTGCCCGAATTTTCGACCTCCGAAAATTTTGGGGGGCAGTCTGCCCCCCTGGCCCCGTCTCGTACGCCTATGTGTACTTGCTATTATTAAAAGTTTAAAAGTTGTTACGTGTTAGAGTCTTTAATATATATATATATATACATATATATATATCTATATATATAAATATATATATACTGTTAGTAACATGCATGTATAATAAAAGATGTGTATTATGTTTTAATTAAATCATATAATTTTATTTAAACATTACATGATCTGTTTACTTTAGTTAAACATTAGACTTCTTTGAAAACCAGCTTTGTTAATGTGAAGACTGGTATTGCGTTGGTAATCTATGTGGGATAGGTTGTGGCCATTATAAGTAGTTTCGGTGAGGGAAAGTTGATTCAGGTTGGGAAGGAGGAGGGCCCCATATCCATTTTGAACGGGGCCCAGTTAATTGTCAGTCCGCCCCTGCCACACTGCCTGTAGTTACTTGAGATGGAATGACCCTTTACTGCTTCCCTCCTTTTAAAGAGGATTACAATAATGTTGTCACAGCGCCACTGAAATTTTCATTTCAGGGACCTTACTAGCGATCAGGTTCGCATTTGTAGTTTTTGTCGACATAGGTCCAACACATTTCCAGCGGCAGCTCTTTCACAGACTCAAAACATACTAATCTTAGATGAGATGCATATCAGAGTATCGCTCTGTGCTTTCACTACAAACAGCCTGAAATTGACTTCTCAGGATGTTTCCTGTGAGGTTCGGCGCGCTTTACTTGTAAAATCTCAGTCGTGGAAACGAACCTATAGCAGTTTCATCTAAAAGACACGAAAGCAAAAATGTGGCAATGAAATGCAATATGAAACAACATTAATGTTAGAATGATGAGAAGGGTTCTCTCTCCAGAGAGCGTCTCTGACGCATTGAATTAATTACCTAATCTGGCACTTTCATTGTAAGAAGCTTTCATCCTTATTAGGATGGGGAGACAGTTTTAATGTGTGCCACACTACTCCGGAGGTACTTGGTTCAATATAGCGTCATTTGCAAAATAAAAAAGTAAAACAGTACAGTGCAACGAAAAATGCTTTTATTTTGAGCTAACGGTAAGGCAATTTGTAATCATAGGGAGCAGGGAAAGACAGGATAATATCTTCAAATCAAATATTAATTAAAACCGTAAAGAAGGTCGGAAGAGATGAGAATCGGATTGAAGTGAACGAAGGGAGGAGAGGGAAGGGGATGAATTATCAATACAAAAGCATCAGCTACCAAGTAAGGCAATTAATCATCCTTTGAAAAAAAGGGCAGCGGCCATCTTATGATAAAAAACGGCAGCACACAAGGATTCTTAAGTCCCAGGATTAAAGGACTTCTGTTCTGTTTGAAATTATGGCTTTGAGTTTCAGGAAAAAAACATCTTTAGACTCAATGAGGTTTATCTTACAAAGCAGTGTTTCAATGTTTCTACTACGAAAGGATCTCGGTGACAGCACATACAACATTAATTAAAATATGAAATAATGTTGAATCGCTGTAGCAACTTGATATTAATGAACGGTTGCCCTGAGCATACATCATTTCTCTTAGACTTGTAAACAATACAACTCTTTACTTATTCTAACTTGTCTGAAGTTCGAAGCTTTCACCTGTCGTTGCGTGGCTTATTATAACAGCATAAATCTTTTTCAAGTTACCACCGTGTTCGTGCAATATTTTTCTTACGAAAACAAGCGAACTACATAGAAATTAAAGTAAGGGGTAATGCGGGCACACGAAGTGCATCTATGAGTGCTTATGCAGTACTGAAGCCACGAAAATTTAGAGGGCGCTTCCTCTGTCCGGTAAAACCTGGTTGCTTGGCCTGTCCCCATATGTAAAGTGTGCATTCAACAAGTTAAATGTCATTTATCCGTTTTTCTAAAGATTAGGGAATAATTTTCACAACAGGGATAAATCACGTTGCCGTGTTTTGTTTCATATTTCTTACTTTAAAACTTGCGGTTTCTCCGTCAATGACTGGGGCTAAAGTAACCATGTGATGTTTGTAATACGCGCCGTTGCTTTGTTGCCGCACAGAGAGTCAAATGAATGGCGCAGCTCAGATTACCAGACATCATTCTTCTGTACTGTATTTCATATGGTAGAATATAACAAAAATCATCTACCACAGGGCCTTCCTGTTATTTTAACTAATTCTGCGAAATTGCCTTCCACCAAGGAAGGCAAATATACATTCTCTTTTCTTTGAAGGTAATTCTCACATTGCAGTGATACAATCGTGTGTAAATATAACGTTGCGCTGCCCCAATTTAAAGCTTTTAACTGACGTGTGATGCATCATATCACAAATTACACCTAACAAAATAAAAGAAAAAAACACCTTTTTAAAGATTGGACTTCGTTTTTCAAAGTTTCTAATGAAGACATTATCTTCCTCGGAAAATGCTTATCAATCATTTTAAGTCACGTAATCCCGTGGGATTCCTTCTGGAGGCACAAAGTCAATAATTCCAAGAATCTCATGGATTTTAATTTTGTATTCATGTAAAAATAGTTCAATTGTGTTAATATAAAACGGAAGGAAAACTATTATTCGAAGGTAAAGTTTTGCTAATTACTTTGGGAACAAAAATTTTCTCCTACATGTGCTGCATTGCAAATACGCAATTTCTCCCTTAGTTGTTTTTGAGACAATAATTATTTTGAGGCACTAATTTTTTCAACCTTTCCCATGTTAACGGAAAATTTAAGTTTTAAGTCATATCATCCACCCCTCACAATTCATTTTCAGTAAAATAGTTGCATGTCACAAGTCTTTTTGAATCAAGATGTTCATGAGAGGAACTAAGTAAATGAATTTTCAAAGCTAACTGAGGTTCTAATGCCTTCCTGTAAAAAAGGGCTAAATATAAAGTTGATATATGATCAAATTTGTTGCAAGGTTTCCCGCGTTCGCTAAAAGCAGGGCAGGTTTTTAACAACAACAGGTGTTTTTAACTATCACTGCCTAGGGCTTTTAAGAATTCAATAAAAACACAAACAAACTACTTCAAATTTATCTGACCGAGCCACCAAAATTTCGATGTTTGTGAACACCATGCGTTATTGTATCATGAGAGGTGGGTCAATATTTTTGTCACGAGAAGTCATGTTAAGATGTGTTCTCAGCCCCCTGGTTGCCAGTCAAAACTTTTTAAAATTTGTAAAAGTGAACTAGAGCTTTCCAACAGGAGTCGGTGGAGGGGTTATCCCGGACATAATTAGGCATAAGGTGTATCAGTAACGACTATCGATCGGAGGTATCTAGGTATGATCTACTCTAAGTGGTAAGCCCGTAGGTAAGGGCGGCTGAGGCAGGGCACAGCACCACCTTGAAAGCAAAAAATACCATTGCCATAATGCTGTACAGTACATCTCGCCCCCGTAAATATTTCTACTCTCTGGAAGCTATCTCACCCTTCATCAGAACCTTGTCTGGCTACGGGCCTGAACGCAGTCATCATCAGCTTGAATGATGTTACTGTAACAATGAAGCAATTAAGAACGGCTGTCCACCAAATTCTAATACGTATGTGATACCTGTAGAATTTCTTTTGTCATTTGAATGTAAACAGTATACACGCAACTACCTTGTTAATGAAGTCACGTGACCACTTCTCTTACATTCCCGCCTACTGGTAAATGTGGGCGAATGAGATTTCGCCGAACTGTGACTGGCAAGTGCGGTCCACCTAGTCTTGAATAATGCAAAAGTAGGCGTATACTTTCCTATCATGGTATGGTAAGTGAATACTTTGATGTTTCCTCCTCTTGGAAATCAAAGAATTTTTTAGGTTTTTCAAGTATATCTTTCAAAAATACGCTTCCGAAAAGATGCAGTCAATTCTTATCTCTCAAAATGTGGTGTTAAACTTTGCGAGTACCTGACTCATTGAGTGATGCAATTTGATGTTTTTCTATCGAAGTTTGCAGATTAGAACATAGGCTTTCTGTACATACCAAAATCAAGTAGTGTAATTTACGAACTGTATCGTAAACAAATGTTAAACTCGAAGCGATATTTAGTGTACAACATGTACGTACCATGCATGTCGCCCATATGTACACACGTTATAGCAGGCTATATCATATAGTGTAACGTTAGTTATCGTTATCGTGGATCTCGTAGGGCACTCATTTTAGGATAAAAGCTTTTTGAATGTTTTGCAAACCATAAGTAAAGCGGCCAATGAGTGACAAATAAATTTATAAACCTAGACTAGTCCAAGCAGGGAGTTGCTAGAGAACCAATGAAGGCTTATTATGCTAAAGTTACATGCACTGCTTGTAGTTTACAGCTAGCCTATAGGCATAAGGGCCTAGATACAATGACAAAGATCTTTCATGGACATTATGGTAATCATAGGTGGGATTTTGAAGCTGTTAGGAATGACGGTCTACTGGTAGACCAGCTAATGAGTCGAAATTTTGTGTAGGCAGGACAAGGACCGTGTAGGTCCCACTGTAGACGTAGCACACGGTCCTGTTCAAGGACTAATATGCCCTAAATGAGGCCTAGAAGAAAGCCTTTATATACAGCCCCTCTATTCAGTCTGTCTATACTGTACTGTGGAGTTACTTTACTCACTGGAAAATTGCTATGTAGGCTAACAGCAGAAAAACCGACCCAACATAAAAATTGCCATAATTAGGTATATAGGCCTAGACCTACATGTGTTTCAGTCCGATATGTCACTTTCTAGTGACTAGTGAGTGATAAGAGCTTCCTAGACTATAGTACTACGTCCTGAGTAGACTTGTGTGAGGGTTTAATCACTGAGATTCTAAGCTAGACAAAGGAGCAATAAAGATCTATATACAGTATGCTAACCTGCTTTAGTT
>WURT03653309.1:0-18842 GCA_009936505.3 Holothuria glaberrima
CATACGCACATACACACGCACACACACACACGACATCACCATCGCATAGATTCCTTGCCTGCCTTCGGCAAGGAATCAAAAAGCATGACATTCATGGAAAGATTACCTATTACAGAAAATAAATTTTTGCAATGCAAAAAAGGAAATGAAAGCTTTCAGAAGTATTAAGATCAGGTTACATAAATGGAAGGAAGGAGAGACTTAAAGATCATTTGGGGTCACCATTTGGGGTCACTGCTGAGCTTGTCACCTCAATAATTACTAAAGCAACCACTACTTTCACCTTTTTAGCATTTTAATATTCCCCAAACAATATATAATTACACAAAATGTGAAGAAAAACCCTCATTTTCCTGATCATTCTAAAATGGTATATGGTCTTTCACAATGTCAGTTCCAAAAAGTCAAGATTTTCGGAGGTCATTTATGATATTATAAATCAATATTTGTGGATCCTTGGGTCTCACATTCTTTGTACAACACATAAAAATGGTGTCTCTAGCTATTCTTGATTCGTGTTTTCACCCACAAAGGGGTTTAGAAGCTCACATACTCATGGACAGCTTCCTGATAACTAAAGAAAGTGAAATATTAAGTGATTAATATAAGCAGAAAAAGTCACAAATTGTCCTGGAAGTTGTACCTACAACTTGCACTATTTTGTTAACATTTAGGCTACACTGCATCAAACTGTAAAAGGAGTTTGTACACTTTGCAAACTTGTTGGGGATATTCTTTGTTGGCTTAATGTAGGGAAATCATTTACGAACTTTTACATCACACAAGTAAATACAAAACTGACTTAAGTGCAAAAGAATAAACAGCAAAAAGCATGGCAACTGGCAGTCACTCATACAGGAAGGCTTGACAGAAGACACAGTGTTGTAAATGTAATACAACAAAACCTGAACTGGAATGTTGGATTACTCTGTTGGGGCTTCTACTTCTCTAAAATTAATGATGCTAGGAGTTACTGGAGCAATCATGTCACTCAGGAAGCAACAACAGCTTTAAAGGTCAGTAGACATGTAAATGTGATGTTTGCCTATTTGATATAAAAAGCATTTAATTTGATAAAAAAATAGCTGCAATTCCCATTAAAATCCATCAAATATTGGCCACTTTGCAAGACAACTACTGTTTTTAACCTACATCATGAATAAACATGGGCTACTTATGCAAATTTGTGATGTACAGTACAGAGAGGGACCCGTAAACTGGGTGTAATGTTATCCTTTGTTAGTTTAGCCTTCATTCCAAGAACAGCTTTAATTTTGGGATGCCCCGAGGGGTTAATTTTGGAAGTAGCTATTTAATAGTTCTTTGAAAATATCCACATTAAACACCAAACTAGAAACTAGTTATTAAGTACTTAACAGATAATTTATAAAGGAATAACAAAAGAAATACAGACACTGTGCAAAACTCCACATCATATTTTTGCACAGCTAATGAACAATTCCCACAAATGGTCAAACTCTGAATAGAAATATCTTGAGAACAGTAAAAGATATTCAAATAATTCCTAAGGATTTTTGATCAGAGGATCTTAATCTAGATTTTTTGAGTAGAACAAACGAATTTATTACATGTCCACAGACCATTAAGATGAACATAATTCAATGAGTAACTGTCTGTGGTGAAATTTTGTGATTGCAACAGACATTCAACTTTGCCTCTCCATACTGTTCCCCTAGTGGCAGTTCTATTGGCAGTTGATGTTACTCTTGGCCAGTGTACATGGCTGACTTGCATATATGCACATGCTTACACTTGCAGGTGATATGCAGTTGTGCAGCAGGGTTGTCAACTTACGATGTTGTACATCACATTTCCAGAAAATCATGATAATCTGTCCTACAATGCTGAAATTACATGTTCATCTTAAAGCAACCAGCAATGGCTCTAATTTGTATTTTGCATTATTTACTGTGTCAGATGTTATTTACTACACCTACAAAATATTTCAATGACATAACTTTCATCATGATACTTGGACTTTCAGGTAGTTTATTGTCAAGATTCACTTCAGATGTTCCTCTAAGATTACATAATATGACCACTGTGTACCAATTTTTATCTTTCCAGATAAGCTTTGCTGTTAATACAACAGTGCAGTTACTCTTAAAGACATTTTTTTCAGAGATCATGTTCCAAAAAGAGACACCATGAAAGTCAGGAAGAGAGTGCATATCATGCATATACTTAGATGCTAATGCAGCACCCCACCTGTACATTATCTGTTACCACTTTATAGAGTTTGCAACAAAAGACCCACTAGTCACACAAAGTTGAATAAATGAGACTGGTCCCTTTCCTGAACACACCCACAAAAATTGGTCTGTCATTGCATTGACAAAGTTGAACACTGAACACATCACTTCTTTGTGTTTTAAAACAGCATTATTGAGATTTGAAATTGGACATCAAGGAAGGTATTTCCAAAAAAATCAAAAGTCTTTACAGAGCCTACTCTTATTTGCACTTAGTTTGAAATAAGCAAGGGTAACCATATATTTGGTATAGATAATAATCATGTCAACATTCATTCCTAATCCATATGGTTTCCTTCCATCAAAGTCACTTTTGCCAATTTATATTAACGTCTACAAACAGTAAGAACAATATGTCAAGATTACGCCTACCTGTAAATTATATCACTTGAAGAATTAAATATGAGATTAGCTCATGGAATTAAGTGTGTTAAAATTACTGAACCAGAACTCGGAGCAGCAGCAAAGAATCCTGAGATGGTTCACTGTTCCCTGTACAACTATGTTGTGCTCAGCAAAACTGCATCAGCTGTATCACCCCTAAAGCCAGCCTATTTTGGGAAAGGGGGGGGGGTAAGATTTAGTTCATCAGTATGTCACTCTTCTTACTTGATAAGTCTAATTTCTTCATGGGTCCCAACAAGGTTTTGAAGATTTTTGTCTTTTAAAGCACAAGACAGATATGCAAAATATAAGTTTTTTGACACCAGAAACATTTTTCTCAACATGGGCACCTGACCTAGGAATTAGGCTCATATTTTTACCATAGCATATACCAGCCAGTTGCACATAGTGACAAACTCAGTAAAATACCACTTGTGTCACTTCCCTCTGCTAATTTCTTTCCTGTTTAAGCTTACTGCACATGCAATGGGTAAAAAGACTGAGCTGAATGTTCACATCAAGAGCACGCTGTGAGAGAAAAGCCATCCATGACCCATGTTTTTATATTTGAATCAATGGTCTTGAAAGGCAAACACCTTTCAAAAACCTACCTGCCCACATAAGAGAGTAGCTGAGAAAAGTAATGTGCAGTATTTTGGTGCGTTTACTTCTCTTGTGTGTGATAAACTTATACAATACCCACTTTTAACAAAAGGCAGAGTCGAGTAAAAATTTAGTGATGAGAGGGTGAAGATTATTTTCACTGTATACCATCCTTCAAGGACACCGCTCAAGGTAAAAGATTCCCTGGTTTAAACAACCAATTCAAATTTAGTGTGAAATATTGACTTGTCTCTTCCACTCTTGCTCCTTTCTCTCATTCCTCCCCATTCTATTACCCCACCTCTTTCTGGCCTACACCACTCCTCAGTGTTTCTACTATCTGCCTCCCTACAAATACAGTGACAATGGAAGTTCTCGCAAATGCAAGAACTGATGCTGCAACAGACACATGCAAGAATGCTTTTGTTTTCTGTATGTAGAAACACATAAAGTACTACATACCAGGAAAGCTTCAATAAAGCAAGTACTAGAAAGAGTAAAAGACAGTACAACACCAAAAGAAACAAAATGCAGAAAACTGAAACTGCCAGAAAGCTATATATGCAATGTATGTCAAAAATAATTGCCACCATGCAAGACACCAAAAAAAGGAGAAAAAAAAAAATGACAGGTATGAAGGATTCTCAGTCATTCTACAAAATTAAAATCTTACAGGTAAGACAGGGTAAGATTAACAAATTGATTGACCACTGACTGAATCAGAGGCTTCAGAGAACAACTTTAGAAACAAAATATTTTCACAACCATACATGCTAATCTAATGAGCATAAATATTTGCTTTCAAAACAGAAAGTATATGTTAAAGATAGCCAAACAAAAGAAGGTGAAAAATTGAAATCTAAGCCTGATAGACATGCAAGGTTCCTTGATGTAATACCATTATTTGGACAAAGACCTCTAGATAATGAAACTAAAGAAATATTTTGTGCACCAAGAATTTCAGGTGAAATGTAAAACAGAATGTCAAGTGATTGCTGAAACAAGATAAGGAATTTTATAACCGAATAGTTATAATGAAAGACCCCTTTGATTAAACTTTATGAATTCATGGTTATGCCAAGTTATATTCATGGATGAATATTGACAAAATTTACCTCCTGTTTTTGACTAATGGTCATTAAATAATGAGGCAGGGGTGTACTAATTGATCACAATCCTGCTCCATGGATGGCCGTTTAATATCTCCTCTTTCCCAAAGGGTCGATGGCGGAGGATTCTGGCTCTACATTTTTTGTTCGACAAATGTAACGAGCAAAGACCTAAAGCAGACGTCAACTTACTCACTTGGAAAACCACTAACTCAAACAACTAGCAACCCACTTTTGAAACACCAGGTTTGAAGCACCACAACAGACAGCTATGCCCAATGAGCAATATGTAGTCACCAGAATACTGCCAGGTGGATTCACAGGGATTTAATCCTGGAGCCTCTAACTTTTAAGACAGTGTAACACCCTAATCACCAAGCCAACTCCACCCACCCACCAAACAGCAGTAAGCTCCTTTGTATAAGTTTTGAAAACTGAAAGAACTGGGAAAGTTCCAACCACATGATCTACATGCTGACATTATGCCCACCTATGTGGAAATCCTCACAATACTGGAAAGAACAAAACCAAATGGCAAAAACGTGACTTTCTGTATGAGAAACAGCCAAAGCACAACTAATCCTGTTGTTGGTTTGAAATGATTAAACAACAGTTGTCCATACTTCACAAAGGATATAATGTTGTGTTCATCATAGACTGTAAATTCTCTAGTTATAGGGTAAATTGAAATGTCATGTGCTTTGGCTTAATTTTCCTATCATAAGCATGACATCAAACAGAAGTCAAAGGTCACTGCTTTTACAATTATTTTTCCCTTTCAAAATGTGGCAAAAATGATGGCAAAAATCCATTGAATTTGAAAGGTACTGCAGAAACATGTTGATGCTATGTAAGGATGAACCATTTTTTGAATATGAGGCTAACCTCAGCAGGAAATGGCAATTATAACCGTTAACTTTGTCTAACAGGTTGAATTCCCATTTGGCCATAACAGTTTTAATGGTTACTACTTCTAACTATATGCAAATTTCAGGCATACAAGAAAGAAATGCATTCTAATGGTGAATGTTTAGCATATTTCAAACTGGTGATAAAACTACATAATGTAAGTATGCAAAGCAAGACAGTGTGAAAGAAAGCAACACAGATGAACTCTAGCTTGCAAGTGCAGGGTGGAGTGGGTGGACACACTGAGTGTGCTTTTTAACATTAGCTGGTATAGCCCTTGCTTACCTTCTAGGAGTGGGGTGTCTCCTAAACAGTCCCTCGGTACAAGAGGAGCACATTTCTTATGGCAGTTAAACTTGCAATCTAGAGCACAAAAGTATGAAAATAACGCCTAAGACATACCTATTTATAATGTCGTCATAGCCGAATGAAGTACAAGGATACTTTCAAAGGTGAATAAAGATTGCAAGCCACTTTTGCAAATACACCATTTAATATAACCTTAATATTGTATGGTACTGTACTGTTTGAATGATGGACAATTATCAATCGTTCATTGAACTCTTCCAAGAATATTACAATATAAAAGACCACAACAAAAAACCAAGACTTACTTCTTAAAATGTAACAAGTATCATCTATAACCAACAAAAAGCCCTGGTTTGGAATCTATATGCCCTGATACCTACCTCCAACTGTATAAGCATTTCAACATTTGAAACCTTCGATTACTTCTACTATTAAAAGTATGTGGCAAATTTGATAGTGCAGTGGGAGGGCCTCTTCTCCCTATGATACCCTTCCTATGCTTGTTGGTGTGGCAGCAAATTTCCCAGGTATATGTACTTCTCACTGGCAATCACTTTAATGGTTACAATTGTTTGACAGAGTTTATGACATGAAGTACAGATTGACAAGCTCATCAAGCTACACTACTTTGCCAGCAGGCTAATAGACGGGATCTCACTCTCACTTGTTTTTACTCATGCTTGTGAAAATGAGTTGGTGAAATGCACTTCTTCTCATATATCTGTACTCATACTTGTAGACATGAGTTAGTGGTTTTAATCCTACTCATAATTTTTGAATGACGTTAATAAATACTGATGCTAAACTTTCATATATTCATATACAGTATAGGAGTCTCTTTTTATGCTTATAAACAAATATATAAATGGAATGACCTGAGCTTATATATTTATATGGTAGAACAAACTTGCGTAAATGCCAAAAGAGAGTAGCTGACACTTCAGTTATACAGTATGACCTTTGATGTTAAACCTGTAACAATGCAACAGATGAATTGCTATGGGTGGAAATACTTTATTCACCACCATTTTATTGTCAAGCATAAAATTTTTAATTACACAGTCTATCACAACTGTATGGACTGACAGTCTTCTGTATAACGGGCAGCCTTTTGTTCTGGAAATCAGGCTAGCAATTTGGCTATCAATACAAATTTGAATATCATTGCCATACAATATACAGCACTTCTTACAACTTAATTGGTATTGGAGTGCCAACCAATGAGTCTTACACAAAACTGATGTCATGACCCAATACTCTCTGTTCTGCATACCGTATGAACATATTTCCAATAAAACATATGTACAATCTGACTTTGATATGACAAGCAAAAAAGTTCTTGGATTCTTTTGACTAGCATAGACAAAGTGCCTTCAACAGAATATCAAATCTTTCCAACCTGCAGTATTATATAATGAAATATTCCCTGATGCACTTTTCACAATGCATGACAATTTCTTTCATAAATTCAGAGAGAAAACATTTGACTACCTTCGGTTTCACTTCAATGATATGAAACAAATTACTACATGACTGTGTAAACTCCCATGTCCTTTTTACAATGAATAGCAGAATTTATGCACTTAGCATGAAAAACCAAACAAATGTTACTTTCTATATTTGTCTTTCACCTTATATTTCTATATGATATTTTTGATCATTGTGTCTTTTTTCAATACACATTATTGTTGCATATTTTAATATGGTTATGTTCAAGAAAGTGGACCCTTTTAGTTCCATACCCTCCAATATGAAACTAAGTGTTACTTCCCATTCCCGTGTTTCAAATTCCAGCTGTGGTTATTGAACTTTATCTACAAACTAATTACTTGAAGACTATTTCCTTGATGTATTTGCTTATCTCTGGATATGAAACAATGTTTTTATTTATATTCTATCTAGCAGGTGACACTTACAGCTGTTCCATTTAGTTGATCTTTTCTCATTTTCTGGCAATTGTACTAACAGTTTAAAAAAAAATTGTTTAAAATAAAAAGACAACTATTCTTTCAATGTTTACTGGTTTCTTCAAATTTCCAAGAGAGAAATTTTTCTAATATGGATGTTTAATAAACAACTCTTTATTGCACAAAGGTCAACAGAGATACAACTGGACTTGACCCAAAGTAAAACCAGAAAGCCCAAAGGCTTAGTGATTCCTTGCCAAAAGGGGGTGCTTTGTTGCACTCAGGTCCATCCTTCAAATTTATACTTCTTGACTATATCATTTTTTACAACTTTTCATAATTTAACCTCTGGTGATCTCACATGTGTTATTGCTATTTTGAAATATGGTTTTTGCAAGCTATTTACAAGGTTTTCAGTTTAATCTCTGGTGACCTCAAATGACCTTTGACCTCCATCAAAAACAATAGGGTTCTTCCTCTTAACATGACAAATTTATATACTAAATATGAAAAGAAACCATCATTGCAACATTGAGATATCTTGTTTCCAATTTTTTTGCAGCTTAACCTCCGGTCACCTCAGATAACTTTTGACCTCCACCAAAAACAATAGGTTTCTTCCTTTCAACATTACAAATCTATTTACCAAATATCAAAAGTGTCCTTCATTGCTACTTGAGATATCATGTTTACAAGCCACTTACAATTTTTTGCAGTCAACCCTCCAATGACCTCAGATGACTTTTGACCTCCACCAAAAAGGTTAGGTTTCTTCCTCTCAACATGACAAATCTATATACCAAATATGAAAAGTATCTGTCATTGCTATTTTGAGATATCCTGTTCACAAGCCATTTAAAAGGTTTTCGCAGTTTACCCTGTGGTGACCTCAGATGACCTTTGACCTCTGCCAAAAACAATAAGGTTCTTCCTCTCAACATGAAAAATTTATATACCAAATATCAAAAGTGTTGGTTATGGCTATCTTGAGATATCTTGTTTACAAGCCATTTACAACGTTCTCGAAGTTTACCCTCCAGTGACCTCAAATGAGCTTTGACCTCCACCAAAAACGGTAGGGTTCTTCCTCTCAACATGTCAAATCTATATACCAAATATGAAAAGTGTCGGTCATTGCTATCTTGAGATATCGTGTTTACAAGCTAGGCATCACATACACACACATACATACACACACGACATCACCATCGCATAGATTCCTTGCCTGCTTTCGGCAAAAAGTGCAAGGTAAACCAAACTGAGAATAAAACTTTGATGTTTATAACAGTATTTTGAGCCGTTTTTTTTTTTTTATTATTATTATTTTGCACTTGTAATGCTTATTTGGAGACTAACAAAACTATTCTGTCATGCCCAACTATTGCTTAGTTTCAAAACCACTTAATATCAATAGTAAACTCACCACACAAAATCATTTCTACAGATGGGGTCTCTGATACAAGCCCATTTAATCTGAAAAGACAGCTGTCCTGTAGTTTCAGTAGCACCATCTTGGTGTAACTCTCATTTGGGGGTCCTTGTGCCAACAACCAACTCAATATCCAGACTGGCAGCTATCTACATACTGTATTCAACAGGAGGTTGAAACTTTGACTTCTGACTCATCGTGACTAACTGGACCCCCTCAAATGGTCAACTGCTACTTTCCTAGTTTTGTCTATGGGTGTATAATTCATGTGAATCAGTGAGCTCAAATGTGCAACTGATTGATATGAAAATCCTTGAAATGAATGTATCTCAGAGCTTCTTACACATGCTATGGCCTTAGAGAATGGGTTTGAGTGGCACCATGACATACCCTTATTTAGGCAATAAAATAATGGGGTTTGCACAACTTTTTTGGCAGTCAATACAGCATGTGTGGTCCACGTCACCAAAGCAAATTTCCACTTTGATTCACATTTCAGTTGATATATTTCTCTCCTGTTTTTACACGGTGGTTTTTATCAGAAATTAGTCTTGATGTGCTTTTACAAATATAACCCATAGCAGATCTACAGCAACCATTCAAAGAGACTATTCTTCTGCCCAGGTGCCCTTGTAAACCACACCAAAAGACAAATGACCTCACAGGCTCATTTAACCCCTTGATAGTGTGAAGTAACTGAGATAAAGCAAAACTAGGCTACTAGGGAAGGAATTAAACTTGCAATCCTTGAATCACAATTTGTAAATAGGAGGTAAGAAGGAGCAAAATAGACTCACAAGTTCATTGTCTTTAGCCAATAGTCCACCATGTTTCTCAAGATTTACATGAGTGTACTGTATAAAACACAATACACCTAAACACACATCCACACTCTCACTCATATGTTTTATTTCAATGGCCCTTCAGATGTGCCTGTTAATGGATACATGTACGTAATGTGGTGAACAGTGAAGTAATTGTATATACATTGTGTCTTAAATAGGACTTTACCATACAGCTTCATATTCCCTATTAAAACATTCAGTGAAAATGCTAATAGGGGAAACAATTTTGTGTTGGGTGGTTTCTCCCTACAGTCACATTTTGTTACAGCTACAGTATACTGTCCTACCAAACAATGTATGTGCAATGACGTCACTGTACACCAAATTACGTACATGTATCCATTAACACACTCCAGGGGAATTGAAATAACATATACATGCATCACAAAAGTAAAAGAGGAAATATATTCTTGTGTATGTTATTGATTTTCTTTTTCGCCTAATCATCTTGACAGTATACCAATTTCGCCTTACAGTGCGAATTATTTAATGTATGTATTTATATATATATATATATATATATATATATTTCATTAACGAGATTTTACTGTTTTACTGCTTTACACGCGGTTGCGTTATTTTCAGTGTACATACACGCTCTGCGAGCGCTGTCAACGCAGGCGCGTTGTTTGAGTTGTGTAGGTATGCATTTGTTTGTTTCATTTGAATCGCGTTTTACTTATCAGTTATTATTTAGCCGCCAGATGAAGGGTAACGACCCGAAATGTTGAGATTTCTTCTGAATATTAAGCACTTTTTCATTACTTTTACTGATTTATATATATCTGTGTATGTAATATGTTAAGTATTAGTTCCTTACACAGCCAAGCTAAGAAAAGTTTTTTGCTTAAAAGCGAAGGAAGGTTCTTGTAATTCTACTTTTTACATTTATTGTATCATCTGCCCTTCTTGCAACTTACAGTACGTGGGATCCTCTGTAAAACTTTGTGCTGGGTTAAACCAGCACAAGTCCTTCTTTCGTTCATTTTCTAGGTCTGGTACTAGGCAATGCAATGAATGCTGGCGTTTGTACGAGTATCTTTCTATTCATTCCCCAACTGAATGAAAGTTTACTATTTAAGAAGTCCTTGATAGTGAATACCGCCTATGTGATAAAGAAACAAGCTGGATTTGGAGGCTTGACACTTTCTTTGCAAAAGGCATTAACATCAATGATGGGTTTCATTCCCAAGTCCGTAAATCTCGTGTCAACTCCAGATAACCAGTGTTTACTGTGTTTTTGTGTTCTTTAGTTCATTTGTTGTTTAAGTGCATTTCGTCATAACTGAGGAATGGCCCTGTGTGGTACAAAAATTTAAGATATGTTTCACCATCTTCTGCTTTTGCTGTTTGTTACTGGTGTGATGAACTACATATATATATATATATATATACACAAATGTGCAGTTGTCATTCTGAGTGGCAGCTCCCAGGTGTTAATGCACGTAAATGTACCTCAATGACCTTAATGACTGCCAAAATTCATCATAATAATTCAACCAGCAATTAAACATAATGAAATGATTTATGCTATTACTTGATGATACCTCCCACATGTGTGGGCCAAAAAAGGGGGGATGGTGGTGGGGCCTGAAATTATGTCAAACTGAAAATCTAATTACGCACAGCTTTTTACCTTTACACTGAACTCCTTGGCGGAACAAACCATACAGCAACTTCTTACAAAACTGACACAGTGTAGGGGTAGTGTAATTATGCACCATAAAAGTATGTGGTACTTTAATACGGCTCTGTACAGCTTTCTCCACCCAAAGAGGTCGCCCACTGACTGAAGGTGAGCGTCTATCTCTTAGGCTGTTTGATGGACTAAGCAGGCTCTGAAAATAATGTAATGAAAGAGAAGGGGAAAAAATTCAATTAGCTATAACTTCAAGATAGGAATCCAATCTGAAATGGTTACAAGTTTATAAGTAGCACTGTTCATTGTTAGATATTCTATATACATTCAAAATTTTGATATATTAGGTCACTGTAGGAAGTTTAACATAGATACCTACACAGTAATGTGACTGAAATCATGGTGTATGCAGTCACCACACTTTGAATTTACTATTTATGCTAAATCCTGTATGGATCAGATCTTTCCTGTTATCTAACAAGCGTTCCTTCTTATTTGTTTAGTGCAGTTGGGCAAGAAACCCTCTTGCATATTCAATACTGTAATTATGTTACATCATAAAATTCACTTGTCAGAAGCAGTTTGATACATTCTTACATTTACAAGTACTGTAACTCATACAACAGAATTTCACAGGAAGATATCACACTGATACCACACCCTCATGAAATATTCCTACGGTTAAATAGAAAAAAACTGAAGTGCTAGGTTCCCTTCTTCATAGGTGTGTTTTTATCCAAAATCTGTCTACATTTTTGCATCCAAAATGACCGTGTTAATTTAAGAGTTAAAATGTTGAATTGAATGCCATCTCGTGATGTGAGGTTGTAATCCATAGTAAAGACTTTACATGTTTCTTCCACATTCGTCATCTCTTATGGTCGTATAATCACTAACAACTCAAGATCTGAAGTAACTATAGTCATTCTATATGAAGTTGACACTAAAAGATCATGTGAACCTACATATGGCTTGCAGTATTACCTTGTACACGTTTTAAGTCTTACAAATGCATTGCACCTTCTGCTATGACTCAGACACTATAATAAATACAGGTCAGTCTAAAATAAACCTGGGGATCATCCTGTATTTGTATTCATTTAACAATTTCTTAAAAAAAGTTTCTGCAGTAGAGTTCACAAATCTTAGTTACTCTTACAGAGATTCCACAAAACTCCCTGGTTTGGAAATGCAATGGCCCCAATGCTCACTACTTATTTAAACATGTCTTAGTGCCTTATTACCCTCAGTCCCTAGCAAGTTGTTTAATAGCATGAAGATTTGATGTTGATGGAAGACTCCAAAAAGACTGCCAAGTCTCTTGGACTGGCAAATGGGATGAGGAATATGCCAAGCGCCCTCTACCTGTGGATGCCTTCCACCACTGTACTATTGAACATGCTAGGGACATATTGTGAATATGTGGGGATTGCATGTGTGATGCAGGAGTTAAAGAGGGGGAAAAGAAGATACAACACAGTGTAAAACATCAACTTGACAATATTGAGCATACAGCTCAAATTCTTTAACTCATGTAAAAAGCTTAGAAACTCTGTAATGACATATTTTAAATTGGCTAATACCTTCTTCACTTTACCTCAAATAAGTTTTTTTCTTTCCTACCAGGCTTCCAGTCATCTGTTTTTACCAAAGTATTTCATTTTAGTGTCACATCAATTTATGCATCATACATATATACATAATTCTTGCTTGTGATAAATACAATTAAAAACCTTTCATTGCTAAAAAACACCATAAAACTTTCATTGTAGAAAGCATGAAAATTTTAGTATTTCATCTTGTGTGGTCATGCAGAAAAACTTGGTTATCAGGCTGGACCTGTTCAGTTTCAGATAGGGTATAAACATAAGATACAAAACCTCCACCAATGTTTATGATGTACACATAAAGGAAAGAAGATTCAGAGATACAAATGTCAGGAGTTGGGAAAAGGGCACAGTACAAAGAAATACCATTTGAGAAAGGAAGTGAAAATGAAGTTAGGCTTGAAATAAGCAAAGCACAAGAGGCCATATATGTCAGTGCCCCTTCATTTTCATTTGATGCCCCTTATACAAAAGGCCAAGGCAACATCCTTTACATCAAGATTTACATTACTCATATAGTGTTTTGTGCTTATTAATTTCTTTGTCATGATTCTCCACTCCTTTAGCTTGATGCCTTGGTAAGTTTCTACCAGGAAGAAAGGTATTTTTGGCCTAACCATTCTTCAGATCTTATTTCAGTCCAAACAAATAACTACAAAAGTTTTGCCACAACCATTCTTTCCCTTAAACATTTAGTAATATTGCTCCACTGCATTAATTTACACCAAGGAGTAGTTCCTATTATGGGCTCATTTGTAACATAAACATTAGCATTGCATTTGCATAACTTCCTCTTACCTTTGCAACTTTCACAAATGAATATGAAAAAGCCTTGTGCCCATAAAGTGCTTCGAATTGACATCAGAGATTTTACGTAGTGGTAAAGGACAGGTCGGGGTGGGGGGGGGGGGTGGAGTAGGGTACACATCCAATTCCTCTATGTAAACTCACCTTCTCCTCTATTTGTTTCAAATTTTCTCAAAAAACCTCAACTTTAACTCTAACACAGCACCCGATGTGATTTTGAAAAAGTGCCTCTTGTCCATTACCATCCCAACCCTGCATACACCACTACCTGAAGGGCAATGACTATTTACAGTAGGTGTGAGTGGATACTCAAATTGATCCTTGGAACAGGATCTTGGCTTCTCTGTTCCTGTTTTTCGAATGCAGCATATTTTAACAAGACAGAGCAGTTAAAAGTTTGCAGACAGGTGACAAATACGGCACCAATAAACAAAACCATATTTTATGTACTTTTATTCTGCTTTTGCAACATTTGTGTCCCTATTTTGTCAGGTGTTTTAGATCATTTAATGGTATCAGTAAATAAATTTCAACTAAGATTTATACAGGAATACATGACCCCAAACTATGCTTTTGTTTAAACATAACATGCCTCATTTTTCCCAACATTCACAGTAGCTGACCAGACTACTGTATAATAAAACCCCTTTTCAGGCTTTAAGTTACACACCAAAGATATGTATTGCAATATTTGTTTTGCCATACAGCAAAGAAAATAAATATAACATATAAAATAGGTATGACAAAGTACAGTGAAAAATAGCTGCTGTCATGGGGCTTGGAAGGGGGGGGGACAGGAGTCATTCTCCTTCCTCACTTTTGAAAGTGGAGGGGATTTTTCAACCTGTACTTTTTCCAGAACTCATACAAAAATAGTATATATGCAGTTTGATTCCATAGCTTACAATATAGCTGATTCAATGAAATCAACTTGAAAACTGTGGAAGCAGCCATTTAATGGGTTAAAATTGTGGGAAAATGCCTCAGGAATACACCACAGATTATTTGACCTCAAAATTTTTCCAGGAATCTTGAGTACTAAACTCTTTGTTTCTCATATTTTGCAATTCCTACTTGAAATAGTTCTAGTCAAGGTCACCCCCCTCTCCCACTTAAAAGAAGCTGCTAACACCCTTAGTTATTGCATGTTTTTGAAGAAACAATTCTGTTCTTTCAGAATTCAATAATGTAACTACTAGGACATTACATGTTTTTTTTCTAAATTCTACTCAATAATGCTTCTTCTCAAACCTTAATCTCAGAATTGCTACAAACTTTAAATAATCTTCAAAAATTTGCTACCATTTATGCATTCTTTGGCAGAGAATTCTCTACTGTGCTACACAAGTGGATGCAATGCTTTAAGTCCTTCCAGGTGTTTTCCATAGTGATAAAACATACAGGTTTTAGTAGTTTTATGAATGTATATAGTGAAAAAGATGACACTGGCACACAAGGTGTAAAAATGATTGAACCATGACAATAGCTAGGACAAATCAAAGATGCTGACTAAAGTTTTCTATGAAGGGTGTGTGAATACGTTATATTACTAGACAATATTCTAACACCAATGGTGTTCTAATTATACTGATATTGGTTGTAAAGAACTATGAGTAAAACACTGCGATGTTAACCATTCTGCTGACAATGAAAGAAGGGCAAATTACATGGAAGAAGCAAGGATATGCATAGGGCACCACCTGAGGTGGGTAGGATTTTAATTGTCAGTGATCATTACATGGTATATGGACTGTCCAATAGTAGTAATACTGTAGGGGAGGTAAGTAGGAGCGAAACAGATTAAAGTTTTCTATGAAGGGTATGTGAATATGTTACATTACTAGACAATATTCTAACACCAATGGTGTTCTAATTATACTGATATTGGGCAATTGTTTAAAAATTACCATGCCTTCCTTATGAATGGACAATTCTGACATAAAAAGTACAGTAAAACAGAGGGCTGGACATTGCATTATTTTAGAGTCTCTTTCTTTTTAACAGATGGTTAACTCAATTAATCTTCAAAAACTTACAAAAAAAAAAAAAAAATTAGCAAACTGATGCCTCTTAGATGATTTTAATCCACTCAAGAATTCTATAAAACAAGAACTGCTTGTACCATGATTTAACTCAGGACTGGTTTGCCTATAGGCTAACACTAATGTTCCCAATATTGCACAAGTATGACAAGTCCACTGATAAAACAAAATGACTTTTTTCTGTCATAGAAAGTTAACATTTTTAGGTAGTTTGATAGATATGGTTGTAAAAGTATCCTATTCTAAAATGAAGTACTGAATATCTACCATAAATTTCACTTTTTTAATTTTAATTACTTAGTGGGAATCATTACTCTACATATTTTAGCAAACTGTCTCTGCCAAGAAGGAATTTCATTTTAAGTTTCAACTAAAGTATTACAGTACAGACCTTTGACTTACTTCCCTATAACTTTTGTCCTTCCACTGACAAGTACCTCTAGCTTTGTATCACTTTGCAAAACCATAATCAATTCAGAATAGAAACAAATCTGATAGAAGTTAAAATAATAACTAGAACACCATCCATGCAAAAGCTCAAACCTGTCAAACATCCAAGCCAGCATTTGCTCTAGGAAGGCACTGTAATATCTTTAGTGACATTTTGCATGTTTCACTCCATGAACCCCAAAAAGCATGGCTCCCAGTAATACAAGGGCTCAATTTTGAGGTCTTACTAAAAGCCGGCTTGCTTAGTACTTAAAGGTACAAGTATTCACAAACAAGGACAAGTTCTTTTGGCTGATGGACCCTGTGCAATCTTTGAAAATTTGGAAATTTCAAATGGTCATTATCATCAAAATTTGCAGCACCAAATGTTATGTGCATATCTATGCATCTTTGAAATAAGACTTTTGAAGGACCCAGTGATCTCTACCATACTTCCATAAGTTTTGGCTAAAAAGATTAATACATCTACAAAGTCTCATGTAAATCCAACAATCATTGCAACTTTGACCTATGAACTTAAACTGACCTTCAAATTTTCTGGCACATAATGTTGACTACATCTTCTAAGTTTCACATAAATCAAGCATTAGTTGCAAAATCTCACAGACATTAATGCATTCAGTCAATCAGTTAACAATGACAACGAAAAAGAAAAAATAAATAAAAAAATTGAACTCAAAAGAGAATGAAACACCTCTTTAATTTAGACTGGGAACAATTGGCAAATGAGTATTCACACATATTTATTTTACCTAATATCACCTACAGCATCCAATTTAAAATTCCAATGCCAATTCACTTTTACTGTAACTGGCTTTTCAAATTCTGGGCCTTCACTTTAATGTATAAAGTTAAAGCCTAACATTACCACTCAATGTCACAATGCCATAGAACAGTTCTATCTGAGCCTTAGGAAAGTTATCAACTTCTCTTCAAATCCCACATAAATCACATCAGAAAACATCCAACACCTTAGTATGAAAATAACCACAACCTCTGGCAACTTCCTGTAAACTAAATATCTGGTGTGTTTTTCAGGATACATCCTGGTCATATTTTCAATTATTGCTAATAGCTCACATATTTGCTGGGATATTCTGGGAAACACAAGACATTTTGCAATATCTTGTGACATTCATACATAGCTAAAATCCTCCACCCATCCATTTTACAGCTGTTAATAACGTCTGACAGTCATACCATTTCACACTGAACATCAATTGTACTCCAACCCAACTGCCAGTTGGCCCAGAGTATTTGCTAGCAACTCCCACATTCAAGTTGATTAAAAAACTCTCTTACCCCTAACACCATAGGGTTTACCTCCCACTTTGGAAAGGCATTTGGTTATAGATACTTGAACATCCATTTCAGTCAAAAAAAATAAAAAAAAAATTCCTAATTCCTATATGTAAAAATACCTTTTTACATAACACTGCAGCAGGTAGTTGAACATTTTATAGTATTAACAAATGATTTGATTAGTATTTTAAATGTGTTAATACACCACCACATTTGAACATACAATCTCTTGTATAAAACATCTTTGGTTGGTTATTCTGCAATTTTGATTCCCATAGCAACAAATGACTTTGCAGCCAAATTTCTACAATGAATCTCACCTGGGTGTGTAGGGTTCGTGACAACATGCCAATGTCAATAGACTGCTGAAATTGTGAATGAAACATTGCAGCATGCTTGTGTCACAAAGAATAAGAAAACAAGGAAAAGAAAAACATATACAAATGAAATGTATTGCCATGACTCCAAAAACTATGTGCAAATTACTCTATGTCCCAAGCACTGTTATAATTCTGTATGTGATGAAGCAAAATATTTGAAGAGCATCAAAGGCCCTGAAGAATGTGAACTTTCACATCAGCCCAATAACATGATAAACATGACACCCTATACTGTGACCTACACAGTTTACTTATAAATATATCACACTCTACATGAATGATAGATATCACCTACATCTAGAACAACCTTTGTTTTCCAAATCATACTGTTAGCTTTACATTTCAAAATGCTGCACTAGACAGAAGGATTAATCAACAGTCCTTTAAGAGTACCTGTAAGGTTTGAATTAACCTCCAAAGTTCTTTCTTGCAACCCACTCCTTTTAAGTCACTCATAATTATCCCAGTTTTAACCAATAAGAGTGATGTTTGTAATGCAATAAAGAGTACTGTATGGGAGTCATGCCTACTCCCTCCATCACCACATCCCCACTAACCACCCCTTTGCCCCAAAACAAAAGCTATATAGCAATGAGTTACTGAAATAAAATGCATGTTAGGCTACTAAATAAATGCATCTGCTAAGCTACTACAAAAATTATGCATCTATTAGGCTACTAATAAATAAACTTCTTTGCATTCTTTACAGGTCAAGGAAATTTACATTTCCAAAAATTTAACACTGTGGTGCACTCTACATGCTACAGTACTAAAGCGCGGGTCACACTACAGCGATTTCGGATCGGATTGCAGTCCGATTTTTTTGAGTTTTAGTTAAAATCTTCTC
>WURT03653320.1:0-18842 GCA_009936505.3 Holothuria glaberrima
TATATATAAAGTGTTCACAATTTCTGATTTTACAGTGTGATCATTTTCATATTTTTTTCATATTAAATGCAAACTTATCCCCCCTTTGATATGACTGATTATAAGACCCATCGTGTTATATCGAAGTGAATTCTGTTGCCAACTTCAAAAGAAGTAAAAACTTAACGTATACCTAGCTAAGCTTACAAAATGCTTCCAAATGGTCCAACTCTCAACTTCACAGGACTTTCCTGAGCTGAGACATAAAATGTTGAAGCATATCACTCAGTTCAAAATGATATATTGCACAATACTATGGGATGTCATTCAAACTACTCAAATTATCGAATTATCGTCTTTTTTTTTTTTTTTTTTTCCTAAAGCCTCTGCACCTTGCGACAAAATATGGTTACTGTCTTACTACTGTTAAAGCGTGACTTGGTTATATAAACCTTGTCTGTACAATATGCTGTGCAATGAAACATTAAATGTTTAATGGTCATATAAACATTTTAATTTTTTTGTAGGGAAACAAAAGCAGCTAATGTGGGTTGTGTTAGAATGACACTGCGAAATGGACTATTCCAAATCAAGTAACCGAAAGGCAACATCTTCTCTCTCAGTAACGGGGTAAGCTATGAAATTAGGAGATAAATGAATTAAATTTATTCTTCAACCTCTCAAACATATATTCTTGTAATTTTATACTTTAGGTCCACTTAAAATCAACCAAAATAAGCCCCTGAAATATTGACATGAAATATAACTTAACCTATGGGACCACTCATTGTGGTGAAGAATGGGTAACGTTCAGTTTGTAAAATTGTTTTTCCTTTATTTTTGTTGTTCCTAAAGGGACTCTCTAAACCTGTGTTAGTTATGTATCATATCATGTTATCCACCATATCATACTTGCAATTGCATGCTACCTCCTACCATTGCAACTGGCAAAGCAGATAACGACAGTTAGAGAAAGATGTCATAATTGCAATGCTACTATGGAAGATACACTATTCCTCTCCTGCAAGAAAATCTCATTAAAATATGGTATCTTAGCAAGAAAAAATATTTTATGTTTTGTATTTTGTACTTTTATTAGTTCAAGATGGGTACTGCATACTAGGTAATTGCAAAGAGATGATGAAGAAAAAGACACTAATAAAAGAAAAATAGGTTTTGATTTTTTTTAGGGAGCTGGGAGCTGAGAGCTGAAGACATGGATATTGCTCTCTCTCTCCCTCACCCTCTCCCTCTCCTTCTCCCTCTCCCTCTACCTCTCCCTCTACCTCTCCCTCTACCTCTCCCTCTACCTCTCCCTCTACCTCTCCCTCTACCTCTCCCTCTCCTTCTCCCTCTCTCTCTCTCTCTATATATATATATATATCATGAAAAAGGTACTTACCGTATATAACGTAAATAATATATATTTATACATTTATATATACTCATGTGCATAACGTTAATGTTGTGAAGCGTGTTTTTCATCACAGCTAATAAAAATATAATATATGCTAAATCTCTGAAAAGTATTCCTATATATAGGACGACGGAGTATTTAAAAGTGTGTTATCGAGTTAGAGATGAACTAAAGGCAAGTTAATTTGCTTGTTGTCAATATTGAACAATCCATTGACATTTATTGCAAGTCCCAAGTTACTGTTGGGAAGATTCAAATCTAATAATAAGACAAGAAGGTAGTGCATTGAGTTGGAATGAAATCTCCTCGCCCCTTCCATATTCCTAACATCATTTGTGGTAATAAAATTCCCTAACTTACACAAACAAATACCGAGAAAAGGCATCTTTAGGTCATTTTTATTTTAATCTCAACTTTTCACACCTAGATAGTCCTATTTACACGATACGTCTCCTTACCCTCTACGTATCTGACTTAATCATACCAACTTGTAAATGTGTTGTAGATGTTGCCATAAGTCAAACTAGGAGGTAAAGGGTCAAATAATCTAAACATCGTTTTTGTCTTTATTTGCTAAGCTAGTACCTTAGAAAAGTCATAAAACCCATGACATTTTAAGAGGGTTTAAGTAAAGTTTAAAAAAAAACGCTTAAGCGTTGCTAAGGGCAGAAATGTAAGTTAAAGGTCAAGCCAGTTTGACTAAAAGTGTATTGCCACTCCTTAACAGTATGTCTGATCAAGTTAAAACTCCATGGGAAGGCTTGAGCAACTATTGACATCGTAGGTCAAATATGCTGAAAATTTGGTCACCTGCTATAACTTGCCCTGAGTGCAAATATCTATTTCACCTCGTGATATATTCAGAACAATGAGGAAAAAATTAAATTATACTTTTACTAAAGGGTGGTGGTCAATGGTCAGAATTGTAGGTCAATGGTCAAATGTACCCAAATTTTGAGGACAATTGATCACAAACTTCTCCTAAACCGTCATTGTGATCAACTTCAAACTTAGTGAGTAGGTTCTTGACCAAGGAAATGTTTGCACTAGTGATTGATGACGTCATAAGTCAAAGTTAGAGGTTATATGTCAAATTAGCTATGATCAGTTTTTCCACTATATGCCTATCACTCTGCTGGGTAAAAATGAAGGTGAAAGGCGAAATTGTCTAAATTTTGTGAAAAATATCCCTTAACTCCCCCATTAAGCGCTGCCAAGTACAATTAAATTTAAACTTAGTGGTAAAGTGTTTCTCCATCCATAAAAACGGTTGTATTTTTAAGTGATGACTTAGTAGGTGAAAGAAAATAGGTTGAATGCAAAAGGAACAGAAATTGTCTTCCCTCATGTGCCTATCAGTATGTTACAAAGTCATTTCACCAAAATGTTTGTTGCAAACATTGAGTTAGGCTTCAAAGTTGTGCTTTCTGGTTGCTCAGGAATGAGGTACACGTCTGAAATGTAAAGCAAAGGTCATTTCTTTTAAATTTGCAAGGATGTGTTGTGAACACCTTCAAAGGCTAAAAGTCCTATCCTATTCAACCTTAGTATGTGAGTAAATACTCAAACTTGTTCTCGGGTAATTGACATCGCAGGTAATGAGATCAAATGTTGAAAGTCAAGTATCAAAGAGATTGTGTTTTTCGGTTTGGTATGTCATTACGTTGGAAATGGTTATGGAACCTAATGATAAATACCGTACAATATATAGAGAATGATGCTAAATTTTATTCAACCTTCAAAATGGAAGTTTCCAAGCCCTTGGATCAAAGGCCATCTTGTTCCAAACTTTAAAAGAAAGTGGTTTGCCGACTTTTCTTAAACCATATCTGATCAGGTTCGAGTTGGGGGGAAGCCCACTGTCTCGCAAGTAATCGTATGACTGGCGAACGCTAACTCCAATCCTTTAATAAAATCTAACCTTAACAAAGGATACAATGGATACAATGTAATACTAGTCTTACGCATTATTTCCATATTATATGTAAAGAGAAATGAGACATTTCTAAAGAATGCTTACTTGTTGCTGAAGGCTGACATCGGGACTCAATTGATCTTTAAGTGGTGTGTTAACCTATTATCACCATATTGGAAATGTTCGTTAAACAAACAAAAAATAGAGAATTTGGGGGAAATGTGGTTGCTACTCCATGAATTGCCCTCTTTTTTGAGATGTCCAGCTTGGAGGTGGCCTCTCGTATTAAATAATGTGAATTGTGTATAAAACTGTCCCCACAAGACAAGCTATCTCAAAATTTGCCACCTCGTTTTGTCGCTCCTATAGCAAGCATGTCTTGTGGCCATTATAGCAAGCATGTCTTCTGGCCATATCCGTAACTAGGGGTGATGGGGGTGTGACATATTCTGGCCGGATGGCCAGTCTGAAAGCTGACAATCACCTGGTGCATCGAGTTAGGAAAAGAGGAAAAAGGAAGAATTTATACTTTTAACGATCTATTTGGCGTGAGATTTTAATGTTCAACCAGTCCCTTAATTAAGATTAGTATACAGTGTCTATTTTTAGATTAACTCTAAAAAATATGCCAAGTACTATGAAGTCTACCAATGTTAACTTCCTTAATTTTTGTAGCCATAGATATTGCTTATGCAGTAGGACTATCACATAAAATTTGCCGTATAGAAGAATTCTTTATTCCCTTTGACAAAGGAGGTTTTGACAATACCCCCATGGAAGTAGCGCAGCTTTACTATTGCACTTAGGGCAATCATAATTTTGGTAATCATTAAAAACGTCCGAAAATATCAGAAAGACCATTAGATCAGTTCCTAGTAAGAAGAAACCCCATAAAACTGTAAAGGTGCCAACACTGCTACTAATTGTTGCTTCATGTTTCTTTTTTGCCATCTCATGACAAGCTAGGAAGGGACCAATCATTCCGAAAGTAAGGTTTTTTTTCTCACTAGCGTTGCCCTTTGAGATCATATATACGTTGTTAACTTTTGAGAATGCTTTAGACTTTCAATTTCTGAGTGATGTTTTTCTATGATAAGAAGTGAAGTTAAATGGTTTTGTTATCCTGATGACCCTACTTATGCACCTGCTTCAGCTTGCTAACCTCCGATTGCCTCCTCTACAGTTGGTACTATTTCCAAATAGAGAGAAACCAAGGGACATTTTCGGAAAACATCTGCTTGATATACTCTTAACCTTTTGTTCTTACAAAACTCTCTTTTCGCTTACAGGAGGAACGTGTGGCATTGCTGTGAACTTATGGCATAACATTACTGAATAAAGCTAGAGACTGGGAGAAAAGAAAACAAAGCAAAAGACGCTACATAACGGAGAAACTTGCATGGCTTTCTTTTTTAAAATAATTGGTAGAAATATTAACTAAAGACTACCTGTTTCAGAAACAGCACCTATGGCAATCGTCCTATGCATACTTTAACTAAAACGTGTAACACATTGTATTGTTCCTTCATGAGATATTAGGCTGCACACTTTCTTTGAATATTCCATTGTGTACAACAGATACTTCATATTCTACAACTGGAAAGTGTTTTCCATGAAGATCTGAAGACCAGCTGTGTTTGTAACCCACTTTTTTGGCATGTCGATGAAGAACAAGCAAGATGGGTAGACAAAGACCACTTGCATAAAATGTGATATTTTAGGCACTGAAAACTGGACCTTTACGCTGTATTACTTAGGTCATTTTGCTTGCTTTACAATACCGTATTTAAAAAAATCTTTCGAGGTACCTATATTTAAATCCATGTTGAAATACTCTTTCAATAAGGTAACTGGATGAGTTTATGAACGATATGGAATGTCATGATCTTTGTGTAGCAAACGGAAGTCGCTGGAATAATGGGCTCATTGGAGTAATGGAAATTAATAACAATAAAATGAATGCATTCACAAAGAGATAGGAACTTTTTCACACTTTCATTACCCAACGGCAGACAAATTTTCCTAAGCGAGTACAACTATCGGTGCATGTGCTCATTTTAGTTCCAAAAGTCACGTAATAAATATGCAGGGCCGTTATCTGAGGGGGTGGGATAAATGAAAATTCGCCTACTTTAGAACAAAATCCTTAAATGCTGAAAAATTCACTGTCCAAATTATAATTCCATGGCCCCAAAAATCAGCGAAATCGCATAAAGGGGTTCCCTTTTCCCGTAATATTCCCGGAGAGGTCCCTGAACACCCACCGTTAATGCGTTTTTCGAGGGCTTTCTCCTCCTGATGAATGAAACATCTTCTTCCTACAAGATACACTGCTCGAATACACCAGCACATACGCAGCCTTAAGACTAAGTAATATATCACCACCTTTAATTATTAGCTAACCTTAATGAGCCGGGAAAGACAAGTTTGATTAAAAGAGAATAAGGAGTCTCTGCAATCCTATTTTTAAACAATAGCTAAATCTCATTAACGTCCTTTGATATCACTTCAAGTATCTTTCTTGGTTTCTTCGAACATAAAATTGTATGTTCAATATAAACCAAGGTATGACCCTGTATGTTAAATCACAACTCAGTGAGAATCACATTGTATACATGATCCTGAAAAGTCACTCATGAAACAAGATACCTGAGTACACTCATCCAAATTGGGGTGCTGCATTATTTTCTCCTTTAGATCGAATCTGGCTTTTCTTCTTGAAATCTAAATTTGTTTGTTAATCTAAAAGTGAAGAATGTTTAGATGCAACTTCAATTTTTAAAATGTGCCATTTCCACTCATCTGGGACACTTTTCAACTAAATATTTTCTGCAGGCCTACGCTACAAATATGTCCCAACTGATGGTGTTTTCCCCAGTGCCGTACTAAGGGCGTGAAGGATCTGGGTACCGGCCTTCAAGGGATGCCATGCCACCGTCGAAAAATCAGTAAACAATCAACATTTTTGATCATGTTGTCAATACAAAGCTTTAACAATGATAACACCATATACTTTATATATATGAACACTGTCTCGATTTTTAATTCTATATATAGAAACATTCTTCAGAGAGAAGAGATGGTATTCCCCCTGATGCAACATTCCATTCATTTCATCCTACCAAAATTCAAATTATTAGAAAATGAGAATTTGTAAACATCAAATCAATCAAAAGCTTCTCAAGCGTTACCAAGATAGTACCATTTTGCATCCAAGACTAGTTATGAAGTTTGAAAAACCTCTTCGGACATCATAGCACACGTAGTCACGAAGGTGTTAGCCCTAACCCTTTTTCCTTTGACCCGAGCAACAAAAATTGTAAACATTTTTATCTTTCTTTTGCTGTATGGTAAAGACTTGGTTAAGTACCAAAACAAAGGGCATTTGTGGCTCACCATAGGGGCACAGGGGCACAGGGGCAATAACCTTTTCCAAAGTTTCAAAACTTGGTCTTCAATATTGCAAAAAATAACGTTATTTGACAAAACATTTATACAAAAAGGTATCTCACAAATGTCATATAATATTTATGAGGTATAAACTAGTACGTTATTGCCAAGTGTGTATTGCGCAGTAATTTCAAGTTTAACCTAGCTTACTGGGTCATTCGACAACTTGTCACTTGAATTGATATAATTCAAGTCGTCATAGTTTCAGATTATTTTCCAACTGGTGGGAAGCTCCTTCACTGAGGGAAATTCTAGATTGCGACAAAGAAAATAATAAAATGTCACATTGCAAAACAGGGGAACCATTATCAGTTGGCACGTAGAGTACTTCTTTGCTAAAAAATGTCTCCTAAAACTATTGCCAGGAAATTCGGGAAGGTAAGATGTAAGTTTCTCCATGGCATATTTGTTAGTTTATGTGTGTGTGTGGTAAAATCGTTGAATTCTTAATCCCCAACTGACACCTTAATGATTGCCAGAGTCGTTTATTAGTCTTATAAAGTCGTACGTGCCGGGCGTGTCTTAAGATGAACGAAAAACGCGAGATTGTTTTTAAAAATGTTTTCAACATGCAGGGGCTGAATTTGATGTCTGAATGTGGGGAGAAGGAAAAAAAACCTAGGTCGACTGCCGAACGGAGCAAAAGCCGCCTCGGAAGCGCCAAGGGCTACCTCTTACGGAGTAGGGTAGAATGACCCGCCATATCCATATTGTCTTGGGGAAAAGCACCGCTGGAGGTCGAGGGGGTGAAGCCTATGGAAGCTCTGGATATTTTTGAATTGACCCCTGGTGGGGTCAGTAGGGGTCGGGGAAAAAGTCCCCGGAAGCTCTGGGTATTTTCGAAATAGTAGACAATGAAATGATGCATTTTAGCTTCACTTTCAAATGACATAAGTTTGACACTTAAAACACCACAAAAATCACAATTTGACTTTTTTTTTATTTTATTATTACAGGGAATGATCAGGCAGTTGCAAATAATAAAACCCTGGTATGACTCATAGTCGGCCGGGATAATAATGCAAAGGGGCTTGAAAAATAATCGCAATTTTTAGACTTTTAGCGATATGAGTGATAGAAAAGGTACGAAAAGGATCTTCAAGGAGAGCCTTGTCTCCCTCTCTTCTTTAAGCGCCTGACCCACATTACGTTACCAAATCGCACTTTCCGCGCTTTACAACTCGCATATAAACAATCTTTAAAAAAGTCAGAAATTTGCACAGATCGATGGTGATAAATTTTTCTTTTGAAAGTTTCTAGTCGAGGGGGAACTTCCCCGTCCGCTGAGTATGGCCATGAGGTATTGGTGGTTACAATAATAATAGAAGAGTTTGTTCGAAGATATACCAACCGAGAAGTTCTACAGGAAGTTATACCCATATTAAACCCATATTCTCGAAACAATATTCAAAACAGGTGCGAGCGATTTGCGCCGAAGAAAACAACATTTGAGACGGGTGATTCCAGCCCATTGTTTTTTCTTTAGTACTGTTTTAAATGCGAAATTGTTCATTACATAAAAAAATGTCCTTCCCAATGTGCCTGTTGTTTTCATAGAGCAGGACAGATAAAACTTTTTGTGCATTTTGCTTCTTTTTTATGGGGTTTTTTTTTTTGTTTTTTTTTCTTTTTGTTGATGGTCTAAGAAAAGTCCCCCTCATTTTTTTATTTATGTAAAAATAAGGTAGGGTCGACTTTTTAGTTAAGAGCGGTCATTCTGGACCATTTGTCCAGAAAATCCCTCTTACCCCACGTTTAAGTTGAAATGCAAATGAATATTTTTCTAATAATAATCGCAAATTTTGTATGGTAACCATCAGTTAAATTGCTGAGGGACGGTTAGTAGTTGGTGGTAAAAGTTATCAGAGAGAAGGAGAGGGGTTCTGGAAATATTAATTTACACAAGCTGTCCCACATAGAGTAATAACGCCGCCATTCCACCAAATTTTCCTACGCACAGCAGTACACTTCTTGCTCCCCGTAATCTTGTAGATGTCAATATAACTGACTAGAGAAACATTTGCGAAATATTTTTCCAATTTTTTTTTTTTTCAAACTTGGGTCTAGAGACCTGCAACTTCAAAATAAAAACAGATAATGAACTCATTCTGCCTGCAGATTCTAAAGGCTTCATAGGAAAAACTTACCCAGAGTCCAAAGTGCCAAATTCAGCCTTCTATTCTATTCCATTATAAAAAGTTGTATCTTTGAATATGCAAAATATCTCACCTGTAATGTGTCACAGCAAAATAAAAAGATGCAAGCCGTTATAAAGTAGTTGTTATTCAAAATGACATGGCATATTGGACAAAAGCTGCCTGTAATGTACATTTATTTTGACCATATAAGATCATTTTGACGAATGTTAAGCGATATATGAGAGGATCAGTTTTTTTACCTGTCTGAAAGTTTGGGATTTGCATGGAATGACTCAAAATGCACTTAATTATGCAGATTGCCATTCATGGCTGCAGTATTGCAGGTTTTTTTTTTTTTAATTTTAATTTACTCAAGCTGTCCTACAAGAAATAATAACGAGGCCATCTTACTAAATTTTCCTACGCACAGCAGTCCCCCCCCCCCTTGCCCCCATGATGCTGCAGATGTCAATATATCTGGCAAGAGCACCATCTGTAAAATATTTCTATAAGAGAAGAATTTACACATAATATTTACGTTTAGCATGACTACGCAATACGTGCAAAGAACTCATGAACTTTTGTCCGTGACCACAGTTAAAGGACATTTGAAAAGCAGTAATCAAGGAAAATACTCAGGCTAGTTTAAACACTAACTTAAGTGTTAGTCAGGTGGCTTAGCTGATCAATTGAACACTTTCCCTTAAAAGCATGAAACTTGGCACATGGCTAGACTATTACAATATAAACATTTTAAGTCCAAGGACCACCGGGAATTGCACCCGGTATGACGGCCATCTTGGATTTCAAAATGGTGGCCCCTGTAGATCTGTTTTGCTGAATTTCACGTTCCTAAAAATACTATTCAGGCATCAACTCTTAACTTTTGGTCATATTTTATGACAAAAATTCCAAAATGAATTTTTGAGACTGATTTGGTGAGATTCAAGGTAACAAGATCGCGGAAAAACAAAATGGACACCAAACTAAATTAAACATTTCCAAAAAATGTGCAAAAATATGCGAATGTCCACAATCCTAAATCGATATTATGTTTCAAAATTAAGGTTGGACTTTACAATCCTTTGCACAAGAGAACTTGCCAGCCAATTTGGCGGGAAAAGCACTAAAGAAGTAAAAATAATACAGCAAAAATTCCCCACCAAAATAACAAAATTATTAAAAAATACAAAAAAAATCTTAATAAATTATTATCCTTAAAAATATATTTCAAATGAAAATCATAAATATCTTAACGGAAGATTGTAGATATAATTCAAAGCGTGATTTTTAATGTTTTATGCAGGACCTCATACTTACTAAGATGGCGGAAACAAGAAAATGAAGGCCAATAGAATGATCATGATGTATTTAAATATTATGAGAAATATTCTTTAAAAGTACTTTTGACGTAGTTGCTTTAAATATCTGGCCAGATTTTATGACAAATAATCCAAAATTATTTTTCAAACATTTCTTCTGGATTTCAGTCAACCAAGATGGCGGAAGAGGCAAAATGGTCTCCAATGCAATAATTATGTCAATAAATCATAAAAATAAGATAAATAATCTTTAAAAATACTTTTGACAAAGATAAACCTAACGTGTGTCCATTTTCTTTTCGAAATATTCAAAATGTATTTTTCTGGACATTTAATTGAGGATTCGAGTCAATCAAGATAGCGGATGTAGCAAAATGGCCGCTTATGTTAAAATATCAAATTTTATAATAGGAAAAATAACCCTTAAAAATATATTTGTGACAGTAGCTCCTTTACATTTGGCCATATTTTGTGCCAACTATTTCATGTATGTTTTTAAAACATTTTGTTGGAATTCAGGTCAACCAAGATAGCGGAAATAGCAAATGGCGACCTAATATCGGCCATTTGCTTTTTTGCGCTATCTTGGTTTATCTGAATTCCAAAAAATGTTCTAAAATATAATTTTTAATTATTTGGCGTGATTCATGGACATATTTTAGAGTCAGTGTGTTAAACATATTTTCATAAATACTTTTCTCATTATTTCAATATTTTATAATAATTACATGGACAGCCATTTTGGAAATTCCGACATCTTGGTTGACCTGGAACCTAAATAACGTAAACAGAAAAATACGTTCGGAATGTTTTCAAATTATTTGTTACAAACAATTTTAAGGATTATTTCCCTTATTATTATAAATATTATTATTACTTTACTGACAACCATTTTGCTTTTGTCACCATCTTGATTGACTTAATTCCAACAGAAATGTTCTAAAAATATACCTGAATTATCTGGCACAAAATATGGTCAAATATAAAGAGCAACTGTCACAAATATATTTTAAGGATTTTCCCCTATTATTATAATATATAGAAATTTTAACATCAGCTGCCAATTTGCTATATCCGCCATCTTGGTTGACCCGAATCCTTAATTAAATGATCAGAAAAGTAAATTTTGAATATTTAAAAAAGAAAATGGACACAAATTAGGTTTATCTTTGTCAAAACTTTTTAATGATTATTTTCTGTTATTATGATATATGAACATAATTATTGCATTGGCAGTCATTTTGCTTTTTCCGCCATCTTGGTTTACCTGCATTCTAAAAGAAATATCTTGGAAAACATTTTTTTATTATTTGTCATAAAATCTGGCCAGATATTTAAGGCAACTCTGTCAAAATTACTTTTAATGATTATTTCCCATATTATAATAAAACATCGTGATCGCTCTATTGGCGATCATTTTATTGTTTCCGCCATCTTGGTTAGTATGAGGTCCTGCATACAATATTTAAAATCATGCTTTGAATTACATGTACAATCTGCTATAAAGAGGTTTAGGGTTTTAAATCGAAATGTATTTTAATGATTATTTTTTGGGATTTTTTGTTTTTGTTTTTAATTATTTTCTTATTTTTGTGTGGTATTTTTACTGTATTATTTTTACTTTTTTGGTGCCTTTCCGCCATATTGGACGGCAAGTTCTCTTGTGCCAAGGATTTTTAAGTTCAGCCTTAACTTTATAACATTAATTTACATCATTTCGATTTAGTGTTGTTGAATTTTGCAATATTTTGCACAATTTTTGGAAATGTTTAATTTAGTCTGGTGGCCATTTTGTTTTTACGCCATCTTGTTTAACCTGAATCTCACCAAAACAGTCTCAAAAATTTATTTCGGAATTTTTGTCATAAAATGTGATCAAATTTTAAGAGCCGGTGCCTCAAAATGCTGTTAGGGCGGCCATTTTGAAATCCAAGATGGCCGCCATACCGGGTGCAAGTTCCAGTGGCCCCTGGACTAAAATGTTTATACTGTGTTATTCTAGCCATGTGCCAAGCAAGTTTCATGCTTTTAAGGGAAAGTGCAGAATCGCCCTTAAATCTGGAGCTAAGCCGCCTGACTGTGTTAAATTATAGTGCTGTAAATAGTGGAAATGAGCATAGTAGAGAAGAAAAGAGTATACTGTAGTAAGCACAGCATTTCATAGTGAACAGCTGTTACAGTATAGGTGATAGAAGTGTTTGAAACGTTTGCAACGCAACGGCTAAAGTTATATGAAGGTTATAGACAACACCGACTTGACTGAAATACAAGGTCATGCCCTACCTGAACTTTGTTAAAACAGCATTATATACAAAAGAAAGATTTTTGTAAAGGTTATAGTTAAGCGTGTTAGGCTTCAGTAACATCATAATGTGATTACGTAAAACAGTGAAACAATACCCCGCTGTTTTAGGCACTAAGCACCTAATGTTTTAAAATTTAAAATTGTCATGCAAACCAAAACATCGGTGAAATATTTGCTGTTGCCCTGTATATAGCACGCCAGAGTTGACATGCTTATATCATAACATCACCTTGTTATACAACATATAAATGTTTTCGGGACTTTGTAGCCAACATTTAAAAAAGAATTTTGCAAACTTTAGTACTGTGTTGCCTGAACACTTTGAAATAGTTTTAAAATATTTGCGTTAACACGTAAAAGCTTCAAACTAATAAAATAATGCTGCAGTAGAAATTAGTACAATATATTCCTTCTCTTCAAACGACTTAAAATTCGATATTTTAAAAGCAAAAGTAAAATAAAGTGTTAACAATCTAATGCCAACAGTGTCCATATGTTGACATTTAAACTTCTAAAAGTTATTTTAAACAAAGTCAACATAGCATTACCTGAATATTATTAAAACTGTTGTAAAATGCCTATTTTTCACAATGTTTAAATGTTATACAAATATCCTCATCTCGTGGTAGAGGACCATCAGGAAAATGGATTTCCCGCTTTCCCAGCGACTCACCATTAAACATTTTAAAAATATAATTCACTCTTAAACAATATTAATGTCAACATTTCTCTGATATGAATTTACAGTGTTTCGAGAATGATCTTGAAAAAAAAAAACAAAAAAAAAACAATTGGCATAGAATTTCCTGAATATTCTTAAAACAGTTGTAAAGTGATTTCATTAACATTGAACAAATGCCATACAAAATGCCCTCATCTTGTTGTAGGTAGCAACAGGAAAACCTTTCCTTGATTTCCTAGCGACTCAAAATTTAATATAGTTTAAACATTATTTATTAGCGTTTCTACAAAATTAGTGCAAGTTTTTCCTGATATAGTTAAAACATGAACGTATTTGTTAGGAAAACAAGAACCGTATTATTCCATTCCGGCAATATAATGCGAATTAAGAAAACGACTCTCATGATGATAAGCCGGCAACGTTTACACAGCCGTGCCAAAAAGGGGAATCCCTGGCGTTGACCAATCCGCGTGTGCCACGAATTGCGGGATATGTAAACATGCTTTATAACAAGTACTTTATTTCACTATGTTCACTCTGTTTCCTGCTTGCGCCGATATCAGTTACATTTTAAGTAAGTTTCATGCAGTTTTTCAACACAGCATTACTTAAAAGCTGTGTACAAAGTGCACACCACTGCACTACGAAAAGGCGTGTTCACATGTACAGCATACGGCACATGCGAAATGCACTACAGGTAAAGGTCAGTACAACATCATTTGTTCAGTTTCATATCTTATACTACGTCATTACCAACATTTTATCATCAAGCATATTTCAGTGGTGAGTGTACGAAAGATGATTATCGCTTTCGCTTTAGATAGTTACGAGCATTATTAAGAATTTAAGACAATTTCCTCTACACCGGTAGGGAAAACTAGCCAGTGAGCCACAACTGGAAAAAAGGGCCGTGGTCGGCTCTACTTAAACCATTTGGTTAGTAACTGGACTGTAAAACCTCATCGAACTCTTTTCTGTTACACTTAGGCTAAAGCTTACGGGTAGTATGGCGGGCACGAAGTTAACGCGTGTATAGTTTAGGTCAGGGGCATTTTGACATTACTTTCCCTTTTTCAGTTTTTTGATGCTCATAGTATAAGACAGAAGAGTCAGGAAGCATTTTGCTTTTGCATTACCTCTTTTAGATAATCAGAGATAATTTAAGTGCCGGACACCTTCCCCATTAGTTCTGGAGACAATAGGGGCATAACGAAGCCTACTCTAGGCGGCAAATTGCTAGATGAGGCCAACAGATAAGATAACAGCATTGCTACCAGTCATTAAATTTACATCTACACTTCAAAATGTTTCAATTTTGGAGGAGACAATTTTTTTTACACGGCGAATAGTTGTCCTAACGGTAACTGCAGTCACATTGTTCAGTTGAACTGCTTGTACTAATGCTTCCCCGAGAGGTCTGCCACCTTGATCTGGTTTTTGATACTCTTCCTTTTGTCTCAGGTTTTTTTTCCAAAATTTTCAGGATTTTAAGAGCCATTGCTTCATCTGGGTATGGCCCCCCTCACCTTGCTTTTGTACCTTCTTCTGGTGGTTGTTGGAGGACATGCAATCATAAGTAAAGATAATTCAAGCCTCGAAGGCAGCTGTTTACGAACTTAGCAACAACGAATTAGAAGGAGCTCAAGGTTTATGTATTACTACTTTACTTCGAGTGGCTAAATAACTCAACAATTTAGATCAACTTCTGTTTCTTTTGAAAGGCCAGTTCAAATGGGGAAAACCATAGACTGCTGTTGAATGAAAATCTACCTTAATTTATTCCTGCAGAGGATCGCATCCCGAATCTCCCGGTAACCAAGCTTCATCGCTCCAAATACCAACACCCTTTTCCATCCGTCCACAGCAACGGTCGAAGGGGCTTTTGAAATTCCATTTTTTCCGAAAGTCCTTTCGACTAAATCCCTTAGCTGGAAAACCAGAAATTGCCCCTAGAAGGATTGTTCTCCCCAATGGAGCTACATCGGCAGTTAAGACACTAAAACTGAACGAATCAATTTTTCAATCTTCACACTTTTACATAATGGGTCTGTCATGGGTGGCTCTTCTCTAAACTGCCTGTAAAGAACAGATGCCTCACATGATCCCAACTAAAAGGAAGAGAGCGATTAAAATACTTTGAATGACATGCTCAAGCTGTTATTTCCGTTCTAAGGTAAAGTTGACTTCAATATTTTGGTTTGTACACTGAGCTGTCTCATTGAACTGTCTTGCATGAATGAACGTAGGACTGTTGATGACACGCATTTCCATGCAATAATGAGGGAAATGTCAGTTGTCCATATGACGTCACATGCGACTCCCTTGTGATTGTTAAAATAAGACAGTTGACGGCACGGAACAGTCTTACTGGGGATAAAGCAGAAATCTATTGAAACATTGGTTGTCAGTATTCAGATCGTGATCAGTGTGGTTTAATGGCAATGTTATGAATTTTTCATATCTAAAAGTTTCAGCTGATCACACAACGACTGCGTATACTTGACATATTGAGGGTGTAAAAATACTCTAAATTTAAAAGTGTTCTTTTTAGGCAAAATAATAGGGTGTATCTTCCCTAAAGTTCGAAACGTGCACCTTATAACAATGACTAAAGTATGAAATGTACTGTAAATGCTTTTGAGTCATGACCGTACTATTTTTGTTCCAATTAGAAAAGGTTTTTTCGTTTCTCTATTTGAAATATCGTGCATTATTCTGGAGAATGTCTTCATTTCACTTGCATTTTGCAACTGTATTTTGTCAGTATCTACCAATGTAGAATTTAATTGACTAAAAGTCATTTTTGTCAAATTGCTTACAAATATTGAAATGCACATGTCACAGTTTCGAAAATTATTATAACGGCATATTTTTTGATAATAAACGCCCAAAGACTGGGATTCAAATTATAAGCCTCCTAACATTCATCCTTACTCGATGTAGATTGGATCTGGCATAGCTGACTGCTTGCACTGAAATGCCCAAGTGACATTTTCTACCAATGGCTGGCCCTCTACTGCACACTTCCTTTAAAAGGCTGGTTTTCTTTGCTTAATCGCATAGTTGTTCTTTTTTATAGCACATGGCACAGTAAACATATAATCTGATTGCCGAAGTTCGTTGTCGGCATTTTAAATGCATATAATGACCAAGAGGTAAATATATTAATAATAATAGGGTTTAATACGTTTGTCTCGTCACATTTGTAATTATACTTAAACAGTAATGATTAACCATAATTACGTACTTAATAATCAAAAAATAACTTCCTGTAGGAATAAACACACTCTAAATAGCGCTTTATCCAGGAGCACTTTAGGTTTTAAATGAAAGAAATGATGTTGGTAGCCTTTATCCCTGCATTACGTATTGCTTACAAAAAAAAATCCCAGCATAGTGCGTAATTTCTGTAGGGATCTACAGGAAATGCCATTTTCAGTAGGATTGTTCAAATTCTGTAGGAATTTCAATTTTCCTAAGAAAGAATTTGCTATTTCCTACGCAGGAAAGACCAGTTCCTATAGGAGTTTGACATGTCATGTAGAAATTAGAAATCTTCAATACACCTTACAATGCGAGCAAATATTTACTGTCAATCAAATGTGTAAGACATGAGTGATACGTCGCTGAACTTTTGTTGAACCTGACAGTATCTCACTGGCCCACGCATGTCACATTACGTCATTTTTATCCCTTTTTGGGAAACATTCTTTTCATGATAATGGTCACTGAAATTTAGTTTACACATCCTTTAGAAACAAGCAAATATATTCACCATTTTGAAATGCTGTTTGTAAATCCTGAAATTCAAATTTGTACTCATTTTAATAGTAAGTCTTGCAGTTAGCTGTACTCTCTCCACGTCTCTATCATAGGTTGAAACTTATCGTTTAATTCTAACCAGATGTTATAATTCTGAGAACACCTTCATGATGTTGTTGCAGTTACACTGCTCTATTTACCCTTCCCCATTAGATTAAAAAAGCCCGTTACTTACATCAGGTACGCTCATCCTTTGCTCATGTTGTCATTTTTACAAGTGTTATGATATCTTTCATCCATTACTTCTTGGTATTCCTAGTTTAAATATGTACATTTTTGTTTTTAGAAAATGTATGATTCAAATGCCTGACTACACCGCCATAATTAGGTAGAGATACTTCATTCGAACACACACATTGTTCTCCTTTTGATTCCCGGACCAACCTTCCTTCCCTTTCTTGTCTCGCACTCTCGCACCTCCTCATACTTTTATCGTTTGTTTCTTACCTGTAGAGAAAGCATTTTTTTTTTCATTTTAGTGATTTGCGCCATCTCTAAGAGCGAATTACTTTTTCGAAAATTTAAGAACTCAATTCGGATGTCAGATAGTTTTCAGTACATACTATTTGTTTCTAAAAGTAGGTCACAGGTTACGCTACACAGTCTTGTTTGTCATAAATTAATGATCATGTGTTTTCCTACTGAAAATTCAATTTGCTGTAACCTGTTTGGCGTACATGCAGGGCCCTCACGTCTCAACCCAGGCTGAAGGCGACTCTCAGTTCAACTCTGTGGGCGAGGTCAATTTCACTATTTAGCGCCGCCTGGTTGGTCGATTACTATCACCATTATTAACTAATATTTATATTCCTAGGTGCGTCTCAATTGTTGACCAATTAGGAACTGCATTCACTTCTGCAGAATTACTCTAGAGCCACGAGGAAACGATACTTGTAAGGCCCAAGATGCAAACTTCGTCACACTTACCACGCAGACCTGTCGGAAGAAACATATCACTTTTATTATTTACTTTGTATGTAGAGTAATTTATCCTTTTTGGCCTTTTTCTTTCAAAGTTTTTTTTTATAATGGAACAAAGATGTAATATAGTCGACGATAAATCAGAAATCAACTTTTTTATATTTTCTCTTAATTCCTTTCTTCAAGCTGTACTCCTTACTTTAGGCCCCCAAACCGTCACAATCATCAATCTGATTGGCCTTTACGCAACAAAAGGTTACCCTTACATGATTAGTGTCATGTTATATTTTGTTATTGGAATCATTACTTGGTGGCCCCCAAATTGGGGCAAACATATCACTTTTTTAAGGTCAACTGAGTAACCTAAAGTGTTATGCTCACAAACATTAAACAAATTTTCTCAAGCTGACCGATACACAACGACGAGGCAACTCTGATATGACACAGCTGACACTATTGACATCACAGCAATGAAGGTGCTAGACATGACTGTCAACGCAACATGTTTTAATGAATCCTACTCAACATGTTTATTGATGTTCACCCTATATGATAGGCTTTAGACTCTTCCGTCGATTGAAAAAGATCGGTTAAAAAAGTTGAAAAACGACACGGTGGAAAAACATCGATATGAGGGCTGAGTGAAACTGGTAAAAAGTAAGTTCAAAAGATCAAGTTAAAAAAGGTCCATTCTAACATTAAGAACGTGTGGGGAGAGGGTTTCGAGCTTCATGATAAGCCGGTTTTCGGCGGTCAGGTGGTCACGGTCGGAACCTCTGCACATTATGGCTGCGGTAACTGCTAGGTCTTTTACCGAACACGGTGATGGGGGATTAAAATGTGTAGCTACCGGATAACCTTGAAGGTTTTGCCTGATGGACCTGAGGTGTT